>JAHZMT010002223.1:0-19629 GCA_027743785.1 Sinhomidia bicolor
GCAACACAGATGTATATTGCATAAGAAAATATTACACTAATAAATATGTTTGTACATTTGTGTACGTCGAATTCATCAACATCACAAGTGAAATTACTTGAAAAGAAAAAAAATCAAAGCCAGTAAATGTATGTATGTATAAGCTTGCCAGCAGCTTAAATAGTAATCGCATCCTTAATGCCAAAAGCAAGAGTTATTGATACCCCGTCAGAATGCATAATGATAAAATTATAGCAATAATGACCATTCAAAAGTGTAATAAGCATAATGCATTCAGGTGTATTTTTTCACTTAGGATAGCAGCAGCAGAGTAATGATTTAAATATTAGTGCACGTCTTATCATCGTCATCATCATCCACTAACTCCCTTTAGTACAAACAAAAACAACATCTCTCTCTCTCTCTTTAACAATTACATGTTCCATCATCCCCATCCGACCGAGCAGAATAGAGAACCTGTTTAAAATAGAGAGCAGTGGTATTTCATCAATCTGCTGTCTTGAATTGCATTGTTTCAACAGGTGTAAGCTCGTGGTGAGATTTCATTCTCATTAATAATCTTCACAATGCATGGTAATAATATCACTTCTCATATCTTGTGTATTCAATGTCACTTCATTTTTGCTCAAGTTAATCCGCCAAAACCTTTCGCATTCATGTGCTAATGTAAAGCTAATGAAAATCAACAATCATTTTTCTTTCTAACTACATACAGGCTTATCTTGATTGCCAAGTTTTGAATCCGTGTTGGTCAGTCGGATATTATATATACATACGTAGTATGTTCTTAGATAGGTATGTAGGTATGCATGTCAATAAGTGAATGAATGCTTGCGTGACTACGCTGGGGTCTAGTATGTATGTATATGCCGATTACACCTACTGAGAAGGACTCCTTTCTTCAAGTGTTTTTTAAAAACCCAAACCACTGACACGACCAAAAAGTTTGTTGATTTTTATTAAAGAGAAAGAAAAGGTGTAGATTTAATTATGAGTGTGTGTACAGATCTTCTAAAATCTCGTCCAAGTAAAGTAAGGGGAAGTTTTTTGTGTGAAGAGACGCCACAAGAATGCATAACAGCAAAAAAAAAGATGCGATCTGCAGCAAAGATGTTATCAGCTTTTACATAACAACAATGCGTAGAAAACAAGGCATTGTTGTTGGTTGGTGTTAAAAAAAATTTAACCGCATGCAAATTTAAAATTTAGATTTTTTCTTTATATCTTATATACTGAAATTATGTAAACATTAACCTTGCTCTTGTAACCTTCAGTTCATTTTGGCGTTTTTTATTTAACCCATTGCCCTATCCCAAGAAACTCTGTTGGACGGACGGGATGCAAACGTCAACTAAATTACGTGGTCCTTTTTCTACTGTAAGTAACCATCATCATCATCGTGGAGGTGGCGGTACAGGTGATGGTAGGCAGCGTGCAATGTGCATCCTTATTTGTGGCTGCAGGTCTGCACAAGGCAAGAATAATTGCATTTATTGTGAACCTACCTATCTAACGTATGTACAAGATGTTGGTGGCTCAACATTTAATAAAAAATGTGTACATTTTGCTACTTGCTTTTGATATGATATGAAACCGTACATCATTCTCTAGAATTATCATCATCATCATCAAACAAACCGAAAGGGGAATAGCTTGTAGATGGGAGCATGAAAAACATGATTTCATGGATTGTCAGTAATTGCAACTCTCTATCTCCGTCCTTTCTTTTTGATTTTCTACTTTTTTTCCTGGTTTTGTATAGTTAGGTATACACACTTACTTGACGGATTGATTGTGATCACACATACTAGACATGAATATTATTATGATGATGATAATGTATCTTCTTCTTCTTATGACAATCTATGTGAAAAGTAGATCAAAAACAAGGATGACTGTGTGGTAATTGACAAAGTCATGCTCAAAGAAATATCAAGTCAACCAGTTTAATAAAAAACATATATATACTTTGTATTTTTTATATCGGATCCTTTGTCTTCTTTTTTTTGTAATAATAATGGCACGGTGGTGGTGGTCGAGTGTGTGTAAAATGGGTGGATGAAAACTTTAACAAGATGAAAGACTAATGTTACAAATGCTACTGCTTCTTACCTAATTGTATTTTTCAGTAGCGACTTGTCTAATGAACGAATATTTATGTGATTATGCAAGCATTCAATTTGATATTTGATTTGGCAAAGATGATAAGGAAAATGTAACAGACAGGATTTGTTTCGCATTGTCAATCGTTGGGAATCAGTGTCGTAAACTTATCATCATTGATCAACATGGCCCAACCAAAAACCAACCCAAAACTATAAAGTGTGTAGAGAGAGAAATAAATACCTATAGACGCAATAAGTGTATTGGCCTAAGGGGAAGCAAGCAAGTAAAACATGTATAAAAAAGCAAGTGGTATTATGGTAATGAGCTAAGTAAACAATCCTAATTTGATGAGGTTTATCAAACTCTGATAATATTTACGGCAGAGAGTCAAGTCAGCAGAAGTAAGGCCAGTAGGTTGTCAGCATGAGACTGAGAATGTCTGAGATTTTGGTGATTACTCTTTTTTTGATGGCATATAATGAAATTTGATTCCTGCTTCATGTTTGATTTACATTATAATAAAATGTACTGAGAAATTCTTTTTATGAACGAAACACGGAACGAACGAACGTGATCTAGTAATCGCCAATTTGTACGGATTTCTTGGGATGTTCTCTTTAAAATTTTAATTGGAAGTCGGATGATTTATCAGCTATTGTAAAAAAATCATACGTTTGTTTATGAAAACGATGGGATTATAGTGTTTGTTGGCGGCTACAAATACAAATCTAAACAACATCAACTTAAGAGCTAACTTGTGTTTGTAACATTTACTCTTCAGGGTTTTAGACCTAATAATTTATGTAAATCCAATTTTTTATGTAATCAGATCTGACTGATTGACTGAACAGGGTTTTAGTTTTGTTTATTTTTTTGAATGGTAATCATAAAGGGATGCTCACGTTTACGCACCTTTTTGTCAAACAGGAAGCCGTGTAACAGATACCAGTTGCACGAAATGAATTCAAAGTCGTAACTTTATTGAGCAAAATTTAGGATGGGTAAGGTATTACAAAAGTCTGAGGTGATTGTTGAAGGTGAAACACCCTTTGCAATACGCTTGTGACTTTTACTCATCAACAACAAGACGGACTTGGTCACTTTTTTTGCGCTCCCATTCAGTTGGGGCTATATGCATTGCTGTATCATTATTGCGTGACATGTCGTCATAAACCAAAAACACCTACGGCTTACTGCTCCAGATTTCATATTCATCTCAGTGTTTCATATTCATACTTAATTTTTTTGAAAGTTTTTTATAAAGTACAGTATTTGAAGGAAAGGAGAAATACAATAACGTCCAATAAATTTTTATTTGGCATATTAAATTGGGTAAATGTTGAACATTTGTGCAAACAGAAATCCGGGTTACGCGACAATAAATTCGTTGATTTTGTTCTCATGCCGAGTTCTGCCCTCCTGTTGTTCTATCTGATGGAGATGGATAACTTGTAAATAAAATAAATACCTATGACCTAATGTACGAAACCAAATAGATAGGCGTAGCACGTAGGTAATCCGATTCACAAAATGGTATTTTAGTATTAAAAAGATTTCAAAATGTTTAAGCAAACTTGACCATTCACAATCGGAATTTAAAAAACGAATCAAAACGTTTTTTTGATAAGAATTCGCAACGGCTCACTGTAATGATAAGAATGATCTCACACCTCATCATTTAAAAAAATAGAAATATATCAACAAGATACTTGAGTAGATTTGTTAGCACAAACAACGTCATATCGGAATTCGACATTCTCAGTCAAGTGAATGTTTTGTACACACGAACTGTCAAACGATTTATTATATAATTTTTAATGCTTTTGCCAGGGTCCCATTTTTATATTGTTCTTTTTAAGAGTTTATTCACTCATATTATTCTTTTAATTATTTTTTTCTAACCATACATAAGACAAGTCAACTTTGATAAATGCTGACTACACGAACCTAACTGAATAATGCTTGCAAAATGAACAAATAGTCGATGATGACGTATACTGGAGATAAGAGGACGAAAACGAGTGTGAGAAAAAATGAACAAGTATGGGCGTTTGTCTCAAAATTATTATTCAATGTTACATGTTATTGTAGCCAGCCTATAGATTATTATAAGTCATATAAGCATTTAAACTACTACGGCATAATATGCAAAAATACTAAAACTACTGATCGCAAACGCTATCAATCAGAGTACTCATTCATAACATTTGTTTTGCATATTTGAACAAATCCAAGTTTTTATGATGACTAACTTACCATTACTGATGCTGGTGGAAAGTGCTGCGAATCTACGAACAACATAACATTGACAAAAAATATTACAGGAAGCTTTACGTATATTTTAAGTACTTGACTACTATGAGTCATTCGATTTAGTGTCAAACTGCCTGAATTGGGTTTGAAGAGATTAGAGGTACAATTGGTGTTGGTGCCTTTTTGCAATTGCAATATGCATAATACATATATACACTATAAACACCGGCGCCTTTCTTACTTTTACAAGATTGCATTGCTTCATTTTCGCAAAACCTATCAAACTGTAATAAAACTGCCATTATTTTAACACAATCAACTTCTAGTGTGCACAAATCCTTGAACACTACAACCTATTATTTTTATTATTACGAGTATATGTAAATAAATGAATGCAAACTTGTATTACAAACAAACGAAAAGCGCACACACGGTTAGCAGATGTGTATAATTATACATAATATGTAGGTATTGGTGGTTTTAGTTAAGATGTGCTGACTTGGAGCTCCGATGCACTGAACTGGTGCGTTGCGTATATATACGTATAACAAATTATGTACAAAACTTCGTCATTTGTGCATCAAATAAAAAGAAGCAAATTTGAGCGCTTTTTCTCACTTGCTACAGTTCACTATTCCAGTGTTCACGTTGGGTTAAAATTTGGCTTGTTGTGTTAACTTGTCATAAAAGAAGAAAGAAAGGCCGGTTCTAGTTACTATTTTAAACTTCATCTTAGCATCAACTACTTTCCACGACCATCAAAAACTCCTGGATTGTTGTAAGTTGAATAGTTGAATTACTTCCATAAAACGTTTTTGGTCGTATTTTTACGTTGACCTTGAACATTTGCACGTTAGAAAATACTTGTTCGTTACTTGAACTTCCCATTTTGAAGGTTATATTTTGTTATTCCCATACACATGTTATCATTTGTAGAACTTGGTTTTATTGACTTGAAGTAAATATACGTACTCTCTACAATGGCTGCTGCGTGTCTTCCGGAACAGAAAAACAGAATCCCATCAAAGGTCAGCACTGAACTAATTGCATTTGCGGATTGTCTAGTTCCATCTAAAAGTTTAATAACTGAAGGGAACAAAAGGGTTCAAGATGTAAGTTTCATTTAAAAAATGCATTCTTATATGAAGTACATTCCTTTTATGTATGAGTAAGCAGAGCAGTATGCATGTTGGATTGAGTAGATAGATTATTTGATGATACAATAATTTCAATGCAATTATTGAATCACAGGTATTTAAAGCACTGCAATGTGAAGCGTACCTTTCCGTTTCACGGAGCTATATTAGTGGAAGCGTTGGAAAGAGCACCTCCGTCATTTACCCAGACTTTGACTGCGTTGTCTTCTTAAACAAGAAGGAACCTCCTCTCACCGAAATGGTAGATGAATTTGAAAATATAATGAAGGAGAAAGCAAAGGCTTTAGAGATTCTCGAAAGAAGCATAAAAAAGACCCGCATTACTGTTTCTCTGCAATTTACAAATGGAGTCGAGATGGACTTGCTGCCGGCTTGTAGCTTTGCTCAAAAACCTGAAGACCAGTACAAAGAGGTTCTCCAGAGAATGATGGTTGATGCTAATCGGGTTACGGGATATAGCAGTAGCCTTGCAGAAACTGTACTTCTCTTTATGAAATCTCAGACAGGCACGGTTAATCAGTTGGTCAGGCTTGCCAAGTATTGGTATAAACTATGTACTATTGACGATTATATATACGGAGGCAGTTCAATAATTGAAATTTTATGTGTAGATGTGGCTTATGATTTAGATAAGGAAGGAATTACTTTTCCAATGGTTCTAGGGTTTGTGAAATTTCTACAAAAGGTTTTGGCAATTGACACGCTCAAAATAGCGTTCTACTACGAAAATGGAAAGTTTATCAGACTTTCTCCGAAAGATCTTACCTTGCCAAAGTACAAGAGTCATTTTCAACAGAAAATTATTTCTCGTAAAAATTTTATTATTGAACCAGCTAACCCTTACAATGATTTAGCTACGAATATAAAACCCGAGGCTTTAAAAAGGCTAAAGGAATTTTCAAAGATAATGATCACTCGGTTAGAAAAGCTAGAGTCGACGCAAAGCAATGAGATAAAAACACTTTCCCCCGATGGAAAGGAGATACAACTTGTTCACTACAACAAACTTTTTGAACCTTTTATCATGAGTCTTAAGAAGTACTATCCCAAAAACTCTGACATTCCCATTTCCGTTTGCGTAGATTATTTCTATCAGAGTTACAATGTTCCTCATGAAACGGTAGAGATCAGACCAGCTGGTAGTGAGCTTTTTAAGAGGAATCCTAGAGCGAAAAATGTGTACAAAACGGTAAAGAAAAATTTATTGTTTTTAATTCGTGGCAAGGCGCAACGAACAATGAGCAAAGCGTTAAGTTTCACTGACGGAGTAGCCGATATTGAGAAAAGTGATGATGTCAGGTCAGTAGTAAAGGAGTTCATTGATGCCAATTTCGGTATAAACAATAATTCAACTGTTAAGGAAAGTCAATCAAATAAAGATCACCAGGAGTATCAAGTGACAGTTAGCATTCCGTATCGTCGCATGATTCGTCAGACAGGTTGCATTCACGCTGTTCGTTTCAGTATGAATTGGAAAGTTTAGTTAAAATTGTTCAAACAGCCTATATATATCAATTTTCTTGTATGTATAAAGATTACCGATTAATGAAATTTTATTTCTTTGCTAATTAGCATGATGCATTCCGTTTGATGTTCATTTTTATTTTAAACGTAAGCTTGTAACGAGGAAATGAAAAATAAAGAAAATAAAAATTTGACAAAAAAAATAATCAGCGGATCGGTGGTTTATTTTGGTCGCATGTTTGACAACCTCAAAACATAACTGATTTTTTACTTGACTGATCTGTCTTTAGTCACAAGAATAATATCATCAAAAAGTTAAATTAAAATATCAAAAGTCAGCCTCTAAACTACTATACTGCGTGCTCCTGCATGTACGTGCCTATCTTTGACGAAAAAAAAATCTTTTAAAAATATTGCACTTTTGTGACATTCCACAATTCTTTGTACTTGCTGTATGTTTCATTAACAATCTATGCAAAGTATAAAATTGGTGTAATAGCAAATTACACTGCACAGTAATTTCGCTTTACATTGATCTTCTTGTTGAGGTATTTCGTAGTAAATCATCGTTATTAGAGGGTAAAAAAAGTAACCACCAAACAGTCATACATATAAACCCTTTGAAGAAAAAAAAGAAACATCTTTTTCTTTTCTTTTTTTATTCATCTTCTTTTTTTCTTCTCTTCATGCATGGCTGGTTGTGGGATTGATGTAGATGGATAAGAGAAGAACAAGGAGGAGGAGGAGGATGATGATGATGATGATACTCTATTTTACTTTGTCTATTGCACTCGTCGTCGCAAAAAATAAGAAAAGATAGAGATATGTGTATGATGAGATATATTATTAAAGAGTGAGTAAAAGGTGTCGGGATGGATGATGATGATGGTTTTGAGATGAGATGATTTTGTTGGATGTGCTCTAATGGACACCTTTACATGCGTAAAAGCATCGGCAGAACAATCATACCACCAAAAGAGCAACTCTAGTTGGTGCCGGGTGTTTTTTCCACTTGTTACCTTCTTCTTCTTCTTGTTCTTCTGTTGCTGCTGCTGCCTAGTTTGTAGTCATCATAACAAGCGATGATGAGGAGGTAAGGTAAACGTTAAAAAAATGAAGAGAGAAGAGGCAGTCATCAGTAAACGATAATAACATTGCACCACCACCATACATACCACCGGCAGCATCCACTTATTTTTGCTTATATAAATCTCCTGTCTGATATTATTATTATTATATTACCTATTATAGTCTTTGCACTTATACAGATGTTTCTTTTGAATTTTGAAAAAGGAACGTCAATATCAATGTTGTTAGCTCCGCGTGTTGCTGTAATCTATTGTTATTGTTATGATATTTCATTTCACCTACCATTTCACCAGTAGTAGTAGTCTTCAAGTTATAGACAGAGTTAAAGAGGATTTAGACATACGTGAATATACGTTAAATTAAGATAGTACTTTTTTTCGTAAAAAAAATATCTACAGAAATATATCTGTATTAAGCTACTCCTACTACTACTAACTGACTGACTCAATAAGCTCATTTAAAACAAAAATGTAAAGTTGAAAGTATAAAAAAAACGTTTGCATGATGGGATAATGAATAAAAAGTATAAAGCATGCATGGATGTAGGAAAATATGTGTGTTTTTTAAAAAGTCCATTTGATATAAATAGGTACTATATGCAGCATGAATGAATGATATAAATTGGTTCTTGAATGTTGGACTGATGATGATGATGATGAATGCGAAAGGAAAGAAAGTATGTCATGTGCATCTTTCCGAATCCTGGTTGATTGTTTGGCCTATTTAATGAAAAAATATGATGAAGTAAATACAAGTAAATGCATCCATTAATAATAAGAAAAAAAGTAATATTTGAACTATTAAATTTGACAGGTTTCTCGCTGTAATAGTTGAAATGAAAAGGAATTCAAAAAAAATTAGAAATGAATAAGAAGAAAAAACATAATTGTACGACTATTTGAGCAATTTGTAGTATTCATTATTATTACAAATTGTAGTGAAAGTTTGTTAAAAATGATTGTTATTTTTTTCTTTTTATTTCAGGTAAAAATGCTTTCACCAGCTAAAATAGTCAAAACGTTTGCTGCAGTTTTTCTTTTAACTCAGTGCCAAACAGTAAGTACTGCAGTGTCAACTTCACACATGATTGCATCTCAACTAAAAGGTTTTCAAAGATACCCCGAATCCCCATCTCATTTTGACGATGCTCCAAAGCACTCTCGACAACCTCTTCAGGAAAAGTTTCCCGAGAGCACAATCACCAGAATACAACTTTTAGCACCAAAGTCAGAAGCAGCGTTTTTGTCGGATCCAAAAACAATACAAAAACTGAGGTCGAAAACAAGAACAAATAGTAGATTTCTAAGAACATTTCCTCCGCTAGAGTTGTACAAGTTTGTGAAAAGACAAGGATCCTTGGCCAATAATGACATTGAGGATGATGATCATCGAAAGATTCTTCTTGGGAATCCAAACAAAATCAGAGCAAGACTAGAGAACGGCAACTCGCCAGTTTTTTACATTAGACTGCCTCCGGCTCCGTATGTCTTTGTGCCAGGGATCGGATACGTTTCACCACATCCCTACCATAATGGACCCCAACTGGGTGGTAATCTACCTGGAATGTCTATGGGAATGCCGTCTGCACCCGGTAAGTAAAAAAGTACAAATAACAATAAATTTGAAGTGTGAATCATTTCTAAATACTTTTATCACTTTGTATGCATGCATGCAGCATAGGTTGAAACGCAATCAGCAGAGCAGCGAAGAGAATAGACATAGATTAATTTTCCAAGAAAGCATTTAGTCAGTAAATTACTAATTTTTACATTTATTACAATTGACCCTTGTTTGTTTTGAGGCGGTAATGACTTCCCCTATTCAAAGAATAGACATAGATTAATTTTCCAAGAAAGCATTTAGTCAGTAAATTACTAATTTTTACATTTATTACAATTGACCCTTGTTTGTTTTGAGGCGGTAATGACTTCCCCTATTCACCCAAAATGTGTTGCTGCTAGCGTCATAAAAAATTGCTGTATAATAGATCATTTATATATATACCTTGTTTTCAGGTGATGGTGGTGGTGTTGGTAGTGGAATAGTTGTTATAATATTTCTTTTTCACGTCATAAATCACCCCGTGATCATCGGTACGATAAGCTATTTATTATAGTAAGTTGAGTAAATGCGATGATATGATCTACAGCTCACAATATGTACATACTTACATACGAAAGCCTTATAACTTATAGCTAGCTATAAAGAGTACTAATTTGTCGTTTTTTGGCCACTGTACCAGACTCTATAGAATACAATAAAAGCCGTGTAAATTGTAATTTGCAGCAAATTCTACCACTCAAAAAATTACTTGAATTGAATCTTGCAGCAGGATCTCTCATGGCAAACAATATAAAACACATAAATCATGTTATTACTATAATCCTTGCGTCTAAAGATGGTAATTTGCGTCATTAAGTTGCATTCTCTATCCCATTTCAAATTTTCGCTACTGAACTTTTTCCCTACAAAACAGATATTATTGTGGATTGAAGTGGTGGTATCAGTANTCATCCGGATAACAATAGTGCCCAATCCACCACATATTTTTCTATGTATAAGGATTTAACGATTATTTTGGGTATCCGACAGGCCATGATAATGAACAACGCGAAACGTAAATGCACCTGAAATTGTATAATATCTAGGTATTATATACCTAAACCTAATCGCATTTCACATTTTTAAAAGTCAAAGGGAAAAAGGATTTGAAAAGTAGTATATGCTTTTATTACGAAAGATAACAAAGTATTATGGTAGTAAAGGTTTTCCCCATCTGCTTTTCGAGTTCATCAGGGACTTGCTTACCTTAAAACCTTTTCTTTTGAAAAAGGAGTATAAAATAGTATATGCATTTATTTAGTAGTCTGACAAGATGGGTGGCAACATTCATCAACAAGAAGGCTCCCTAATTAAGTGGTTATTTCTCAGACGAAGAGTCACTTATTGGGGCCAAAAATGGAGTAAAGTACAGCATGGGTGGCGCCAGAAAAAAATGTTGCATGCAGTATTTCACTTTTTGCACTTTATTCTTATTATCACATGATGCTCATCATTGAATGTACAACTAACTATATGATATTGTATTATAATATGTAATAAAAAAAGTAATCAAGCCGAGTATATTTTTTCTGGTTTTTTTGCAAGAGAAAATACACCTTGTTTATGATATTAGATGTATAACACATATAACAACACATCAGTGTCATTTCTCATCTGTTTGTACATAAATCTTTCATCTATATTCTCTCTACTACTACACGACTCAATAATAATTACGCTTAATTTGTAAGAATCAGCTACTACTTTAGTCTGATTGACAAACAAGGAAATGCAAACAACGAGAGTTATTTTGCTGATTGTTAGTATTTGAAATGAGATGAAATGACAATAGGTGCCTATATGACATTTTTGATTAGGTGCAGCAGCAGCAGTATAGGTATGCATTGCACATTTTCTCAAGACAGCGCAGCGCAGCAACAGCAGCAGTACAAT
The DNA here is from genome assembly GCA_027743785.1 of Sinhomidia bicolor. NCBI lineage: Eukaryota > Metazoa > Arthropoda > Collembola > Entomobryomorpha > Entomobryidae > Sinhomidia > Sinhomidia bicolor. Next base: position 11,565 of record JAHZMT010002223.1, read on the forward strand.
AGAAGTATCAAGAGAATCCTTTTCCTGGGAGTCAATTTTTTTACTTCTTCACTGCTTTGAAGTTATAACGAAGATCCTTGTCAATTTCAAAATTTATTGTGAGCTGAGCTGAAGTGTATCCACAGGAAGAGTTGCATGCACGTAGGCAATTGAGCTAAAAAATTGAAAAGGAGTGCATGACAAATGGGATTGGTATTTAGGACTATAGGTCTAGGACTAGGTGCGTAACGTAAGTATGTGTATACATACAACACGTACATATATATACATACATATCCTTTTGAATTTATGTACCAACTTCGGTAGCACCCACAGGCGTCAATAATAAATAAATAAATAGAGGGTGATGGGTATCTCCGTGTTCGTTGTGTGTGATTGTGTGATGATAGTAAATAACAAAGTAGTGCGAAAGCAATCAAAAAGAGTGGCTCTTCTTCTTTATCATCTTCGCACATATGTAATTTTAGTCCCAATTCACGGCGAGAATGTGTATACGAGCAAAAAATGGTGTAAGAAGAATATAAAATTGCAATGAGATGCAAGTTAGCACTTTACTGTCACTGCTGTCAAGAATAAGAAAAAGATAATATATAATATGCCTTTGACATTCATACGAGACTAATAATAGAACAAATTGGAATTCTACGCACCACACAGTCTGCTAAATTTACAATAGCTTTCTTGCACCTTACGCACACATGACGTCTTTGTCACGTTGCCACCAGCGTGATAAGAAAATCGGATTTATTACCACAGTCTACAAGGACATTTTATACTGAACAGTTTAAAAAAAGTCGTTCATCATTATATGCTGTGAAAATATAAACACGTGTATGAACATATAGGTACCTATATATATACATATATATCTAACTTTTGAATGAAATTATTTATTATGACAAATTGGTTATATAAAAAAATCAGCGCAAATATTGTTTAGTTTATACATACCGCATTCAAGTATAGTATGATTTAGTGCTGTAATAAGCGCAAGTATGTATGTATAAATTACTGTCATCATTGTTGTTTACTTTTGTAATACAAAATGCACCATCAACTAATAATGATACATAAGCATGTTCGCTTAACAATAGGCAATAATAACCGTGTGACCGGATGCAGGAATACAAATTGAATTTCAACTGGAGGTTTTCATTTAAAACTTCACCACTACTGCAAGCAATAATTCTCACCTTAAAGTTTTAACATTAAATTGCGTGATAACAGACCATTAATTTTTCAGCCACTTGGTCGAGTAATAACTTTATCAATTTGATACAAAAAAATTGTGTGTTTGTTTTTGCATATTTTAATTTCATTCCTTTATGTATTTATCGTGTGTAGACCATATAGGTAGGTATATAGTGTGCGTGTAAATTAATTCGAGCAAAACGTTTCATCTTGTATACATGAATTAAATAATTGAGATGTTATTTTGCAGAGAATTTAGAAGCAGTAATTTTTAGTATAGAATTTTTTTTAGCGATTACAAATCTCAAGATCAGAAAAAAAACTAGTATTGCTTTCGGCAGCAAGCCGAATCGGCCTTGCTGCCGAAGCTGATTTACGAATATAAGTGGGGCGAAACGAAAATACCTACACACGTTTTAAAAACCGAATAAGTGCGTTCGAAAAAAAAACTTTTGTTAGTAAACATAATAAATAATTGTGCAAGTGGCTCCTACGGCTGCGTGGTATGTCTTTAACGTGCCCGAAAATTGCGAAATAAGTGCTTTGTACACGATTTCGCATTCTTTAGATGTACAGTATGAGTTTCCTTTAATTTCAACTTGTTTTCAGGTATTTCATATAACTTTTCATGTACAAAATTATATCAAAAAGAAAGCTTGATTCTCAACATGAAATGTTCAATATTTAGTAGAATACAATACTTTAGTAAAATTTTTGAAAACCACCATGTCGGGTTCACCATATTCTATTTACATAATAAATACCTACTAGAATGAACTTTTAATAATAAAGCTACTAAACAAGCACTTAATCTTCCTTTTTATAGACGAATTGTGTTGGTGAACTGATGGAGACTGCACACTCTCTGTACAAAGAGAAAACCAGTACCAAAGAGTTGACCTCCCAGAAGAAGCCATTTTTATCCTGTGTGTATTGCTAATTTATGCGCACACGCTACTATTATTCCAATGTTTTATTGCTCTTTATTTCTCCTTTTATTTCTCATGCTCGACGCTACTTTCTTTAAAATGGAGCGGCGCCTTTTATTGTTTTATTCTTGTTGTACGATTATTAGTCAAAGGCAGTTTTTGATTGTTGTATAGGTTAGGCAGCATATTATAGGCAATAAGAGATGCGTGTTGTATTACAACAGGATACAAGACTGTAAGTATTATTGATGTGGAAATATGACCTAACTTTGCAATTTACATAATTTTATTGGCATAAAAATAATTTGTACTTTTTTAAAAAAATTCCAAAGTCAATCGTAATTTACTTGTGTAACATTTGGCAAATAGGTATTGTCTCCAAATATCTATAAATAAAGATTTGACTGTACAATGCCGAAAAAAGTAATTTCATTAATCATCTATACATTCTGCATACAGTTCACGCGTTTGTTGTAGTAAATATTGTGTGTCAGTAATACTAGACTACACACCAAACTCTGCTTCCATTCAAGACATTTAAAAACACATTATTTTTCACTGTCAAAAGAACGCAGTGTCTGTTTTATTTTGATTTTTGGGCAATTTATATTTTGCGCACCTTACCTTTTGTCTCAAATTTTTATAATAGCTAAAATAATATTTATAATAAACGACAATGCTTAATTTATTTAACGAGCGCCGGTTTGGGCAGTCCGGGTTTGTAGCGTTTTCCTTTGAAAGTCGAATTTTACAGGTTTTCAGTTTTACAACGCATCATTATTGTCATTCTTTCTCAGTCGCCGGTTCATTCATTTATCAAGAACAGTATTTTTTATAAACTCCCGCTACAGTAAAAAATACCACCTATATGTCAAGTTCGTGGATGGTAGTGAATATTAAAAAAAATATATATATATGATTACATAACAGCGGCAGGGTGAGAATCATTAAAGCAATATTTAACATTTATGGCACTTTAAAAGGAGACCCCACGCCAAGAGTGAATGCATTGTAAAGTTCATAGTTTATCTTCACCCAAAAGATTTTGATATCTAGTAAAGACATGGAATTGCTTCCGACGACGTGAATTTTGTAGTAAATATTAACATATTGCACACTGCTGCAAGTCAGCCAATTTTGTAAAACCATATAGACCACCAGCGGTATAACACTATTATGTCAACTGCGAAAAGTAGGCATTAATTGAAATATTTTACAGGTCAATATTTGGGGATTCATTTTATAGTGAAAAATGCTGAAAATTTGCAGTTTTATTTTGCATAGTCATCTTGAATGCAATAATATTTACCTATGTAGAAACAATCATTGTCTCAAGTTGCCCCGAAACTGCTTTCTACATGCAGCAGGTTATAGCATCTCAGGTGCATTGTAGCTTCAAACAGATTGTTGTACATAGGTATTCAATTTTGCGTAGACAAAAGATGGTAAAAATAAAAGATAACATACATGAATAGGTCGGAGGTAGTTTATAAGTTAGCTTGGTGTTAATACAGTGTCGTCTCTAAAAAGTTTACGTTTTGTGTAGCAAACAAATAACTATATAATATATTATGAATATAAGCTTTACATTAAAACACTTTTAACGTCTTGTCTAAATTTTCCTCTAATCATACGCATTATTTTTTTGCTAACACCAAACTTTATTACTTAACTCTCGTGTACGCATTTTGGCTCATTAGCTTATCACTTTTTCTCACGTTTTATCGTCAAACAATCACCTACCTCTACTCCAAGGAGGTTCTGTAGACTTATAATTTGTAAAATCATGAATAAAGAAAGAGAGCTTAATGTTTGGTATATCTACAAAGTTCTAAGTAGCAAACACCTGCCAAGGTTTGTGTGAGACCCTCACTTTCCACAATATTGAGATTTGAACTCTTCTTTGGATTTGGATAAAGGAAGTCGTAATATTATAGTGTAATTCTCTTATTTGCTCTATTGTTATTCAAATGTTTTAGAGTTCAAGCTTACATAACCTTTAGAAAGTAACAGCCTTAAAGTAACAAATTCCGGGTCGTATATTCGTATTGGTATATAATATTGAAGCGTGTCCTTGTCATTCCTATCCATTTACTTATTACGTACGTTGATTTAAAAAAGGATTTATCTTGCTCTTTCATTACCACCACAAGCACCAAAAGAAGTAATAAGAAAATGGTGACCTAGCGGGTGTTTCACCAAATCGATAAGTCACCCGGTGCTCAACGCGGCTTTCTTATAAGGACATGTTTGCCATATTAAGCAAAAGAAACTCTTAATAATATTTATTTATTAGTCATTGGTCCTTTCAGTTAGTTATGACATGAAAAGTTGAAATTGGGCGCAGCAGAAGTTTTGTCAATTGTTGCAAGCAAACAGGCAGGCACACACAGAAGCAGTAGCACTCGACGTCGTCGCCATACCCTATAATTCAAACTACAAAAAGATTTTTTTGCAGTATAAAAAAGGTTTTATTGTATGGATAAAGTATCTGGTAGCATTTGCATATATACTGTCTGCAATTCACAAAAATGGAAAAGAATGTTACAAATCCCTAAAAATATTCACATTTATCTTTCTTATCTTGACTCATCTCTGCCAGCATTTTAACGGAGCTTGAACTTTGTGTCAAATCGAACTCTTTATTTAGTGGGCATTCTTTTATACGTTCCTATCATCACACAACTAATCATTGTAGGAGGGGGGAAAATGAGCAATTATTGCGTATGATAGCATTATATGTATTTAGTTTTTAAACTTGATTGAACCGCCTTAATTTGCTTAGCTTTATAAACAACTATCTCTACAAGACTAAACTAGTTCTGGTCATAAATTCCTACAAAGTACATGCACAAGATTATTTGCGCATTAGGAAAACCCGCACAAATATTTTTGTAAGGGTCATCAATTACTACCCGGCAATAATGCATATGTATCCCTCTGAAAATACGACATTCACGTATACAGATAGAGCATTCAATTAAATCCGTGCCTAATAATCAGCAGGAAAATTTATTGCTTGTTGATTTCCAATAAATATTTTATGTACCCAAAGCTCATGATGGCTTAAATTTTTTAAAAAAATCTATTTATTAAGGTGCGGTGTGCTTCGTGCTGAGATTTAATACTGGTTTACTGTGCCACAAGCTAGTATTTCTGTTTCGTTCATTCATGAGAACCATTGTTTTTCCAACTCTCATGTTAAAAATAATTGCGAATTGTCACCAGGTTTATAGGAGCTTCTCTCTACAGCTAGTAGTAGTAGTATTACAACTTGTGCCCAATGGCTTTTGCTTACCGTTTAGTAAAAGCATAGTAATGTAGTTTTTATGAAGTTTATATTTCTAGTAAAAAGCAAATGAGTAAAATTGGTTTTGATTTTGTTACGCTAAGATTATGCTTAACCAAAAACCTGATTCGGTTTATACAACCTACAATTATTTTTTACTGCCACTAAAGTGTCAGCTCTAGTATTTTTTATCGTATTTTTACCAATTAATAATAACAATTGTATTCATGAATTTTATTTCAGTTATGATGGCGGCTGGGGCTGCAATGGGTGGCAGTGGAGGTGGTTTCATGCTTAGTCCATCAATGGACCAGGATATGTCAACCGAGCAGCCATCCCAAAACGTGATTTCTCTCCCACTGAAATTTCTATCGAATGGACGACCACATCAAATTGAATATCCAAAGAAAAAGAAGCCCCCCAAACAAGAGAACTCCTCCGAGGGCCAGGTGATTTCAGGGGGCAAGTATTCATTTAATGGCCGACCTACTGCCGTATTCGTCGTTCGTTCACCTGCAGACGGATCAACGGGTCCAGAAATGCCGGAAATGATACTACCGCAGAAATAACCATAATGTACTTCTTTTTAAGCGATATACAATGTTGTACATTTTTTTCTCAAATATTTCGCTTTACTCGAAAGTATTCTCTTGCAATATTTTTTTCTTCTGTTTTCAAAGTTAATGCATTTTCCACGTTTTACAGTAGTAGGTTTTTTTGTGCAATTTTTCAGAAAGTGTTTTTGAAAAGTGAAAGGAATGTAGAGACGCTTTTTTTTACAAACTCCTTCAGACAGTGGTGTTCATATCATCATCATGAAGAAGATGAAAAATATAATGTCTCAAAAGACAGATTTACTCAAGATGATGACGGTAGGATGATTATGTCGAGAAAAAATGTAACTTTTTAATCTCTGCCACACACACCAGCAGAATGGATATAATAATGGACTATACGGTTGAGCTGATCAGTTTATGACGAAAAGAAAACGTAATCAAATATTAAGTATATTATCTCTAATGGTCATTTTAAAGCAAACTTTAGAGAAAAAAAAGAACTTTAAAACTTGGAATTGGCATTCTCTGCCGAATCATCCACCCTAAAAGTCTTTCCGTCATGTGGAGCATATATACATATAATAATACTACATACAGTCCAAAATTATATTATTATTAATGTTTTTTTACTCTGTGTCTCAGTAATGAAAAAACTTTTGCATAAGAAGATCATCAAAATAATGAATGTTGTTATTTTTTATAGTATCACGCAGTAATATTATTTATTGTACTATAAGATAAAAAAGTTTAGCAGATGAATTTAATAAGTTGCCAGACTGGATTTCACTAGATTAGGTGTAAGTATTATATAACATTATTATTTTGTTGTTACTCTCTATTTTGTACGTTTTAAAAGGTCTGTACACTTGGACATATGTATTTAAACAAAAGAAAGAAAATTTGTTCCGATTATTTACATTTTCAGATTTATTTAAAAAGTGTAAGTGTACAGGAGCGTGGTCGGATGAAGCGAGGTTTATATGGAAGATAAAGTCACATGCAAGCAAAAGTGAAGTAAACGTATGTATACCTAAACCTAAATAAAGTGTTTGATAGAACCATTTTTTGTAATTTTCTATAAAGATTTTTAAAAAACATCTTTCTGAGCATTTTTTTGTCCGTTCTGCGTGCTTGTCAGTTGTGAATGTTTATGATATTTTGTAATATAATAGTTGAAGTAGTAGTAGTAGTAGTACTAGCAATAAGAGATTACTTTTAATACTGCTAGAAAAAAATATATACTTAAGTCCATAAAAGTTGTAGCTTTTTTTAACGCAGAAAAAAGCCAGCTACATCTGTACCAATATATTACTTAAAAAATGATGATAATGACGATGTACCTTATATATATATATATATATGCATTTTTTACGATAATGATGAAAATGTGTAATATAAAGGTATGTATGACTTTTGTATAATAAAGTGAAAATATGTTTTTTTTCTACTGACAATGACTGTATTGTTGTGATTGTACGTGTTAAAGTATAATGATTAGCTACGTATAATACGTATTTAAAAACATCAAACGAATGCATATACATACACAAATGGAAAATGTCTTTTGCATACAAAAACAATTATTATTTATCTGCAAAAAGTTTTGCCAAAGTAAGTTGGAAAATCGACTTTTTTTATCCGGGGAATCTTAATTTACTGCGGCGATACAGGTCAGGCCATCGACTTTTTTTGTTTAGAAAGCTAATCTATTATTGCTTTGTTCTTGTTCATTCATTCTGTTCAGAAAGATACAATCTCTAAAAGAATTATTACGATAATTTCTCTCTGTCTTTGTTGGTTGAGGTTGGAATTTTTGGAGAATTCTTTAACAGGAATGAGAAAACTTTCTCATTGCCAGAAGAGACCGACAATGACACTAGTTTGTTGAAATACGCAACTCTTCCTTTTTGAATGGACAGCAAATATAATAATAATAAATAATAATGGGTCGTGTATTTCTCTTAATGTGATGATTATTCAGTAGGTCTGGTAATTGTTTAACGTATCTAAGGAGGTTTCACCAGGATTATACTTGGATTGATAATAATAATTATTATTACATATTACATTTCATTGAATTATATTTTTGTTTTCCTCTA
>JAHZMT010002224.1:0-13938 GCA_027743785.1 Sinhomidia bicolor
GCCCGCCTTTTTAGAAAACTGGTTGATAGTTTAAAGCACATTACATAAATTAATAGCCAAGAGAGCCATTAAATATTTTTCTTTCACCAATTCCCAACCAATAATAATTTCTAGATTTCACGAAGAAATTCGAATATCATAGGTATGATTTTTATTTGTACGTAATTCATTATATAAATGCTTATAATGACTCTCAGAAAATCACATTTTGGGAAAGCTGCAAAAACATAGTTAATAAGAGCTTGTCATAGCATAGTTATATAAATATAAGCTCATTTAAAATTCAAATACTGAAAGTAATTTACAAAACATATTGGGTGTGGATTGTAACTAGTTACATAAAGATAAAATTTCAAAAGAAAATCTGAAAATGCATCTCCTTTATTTGCTTGAAATTCTTCTCAAGGCCAGTTTTGAGACATGTCTTATTACAAGTACATCAACTTAACCATATTTCCTAAATCGAATTGCTTTCATTTCATGCATACGGTTTTCAGAAGCATTGACTGCAGACTTTTTGAGATGGTGTCATCAAGCCATATAAAAACGTTTTTATTGAATGTTGAATTGTTCAACCAAGCAAAGTTTTGACGAGACAGACACGTTTGACGACTCAGACGTCAAGCAGGAGGGTTTAATGATAGACCTTTCAGAGTCAACCACCTGAATAAACTTTGAATATTCTGGTAACAATAGATTTGATGATAATCTCTTAATTTATCATCATGATCTATAGAAAAAATTGCGTTCATCCATTTTGAACTGTGCATAGGAATAAGAACATGTTCTAGTTTTCTATGTGTACGGTATAATGTTTTTTTTTCAAGTGCAAAAGTCTTCAATATTCTATCTTAGTGTTGCTTGCAAAATTATACATTTAGTTAGAAATATTCTCCAGTCAGTCTCTAATAATGGCACCACATACAGTTATAATGTTGTATTGAATGACAAATTGAATTAGAAAGCAAGTAGTCCGAAACTACTGTAAGTAATTTATTAGAGAAAGAGTGATTTACTACTACTATTGAATACATTTACTTGTTATCTGATGTGACTATATTTTTTCCCATTTACTCGTTTGTCTTCTATTCACCTACCTATGTTCATATTAAAAGAGACTATAATGCGGGGGGTTAGCTTTTGAAGACTACTTGACAGTTAGGAGGTAAGTTATATTATACATAAACTGATGCATTTAAAAAATACAGAGTGGTTGTAATAAAACTAAAGCAATTGCAAAAAGTCATTTTCACACTCACATTTATTCCTTGGCGGCGTCATCAAATTATTGTACAAGCATTCTCAAAGTGCGATGAACAACCAACAATGAACCACACACGCAATAATTTTACATGCTTCTTCGCTAAAATGAGTTCGTTCTGAGTAGGTCCAATAAACGTCGCGTTGAAAACGCATGTTGTAGTATATGCCTACAGAATTAATGCTGGCACAAGTCATGCTTTTTTGATTGAGATATAGTACCAGTAGTAGTACGCATATCATTTTTACCCTCATCATTCCTGATAGATTCTAAATTATTATTCGTGCGTACAAGTACAAGTCGTTTAAAATTACGACTGGAAGTAAAAAAAAACTTATTTATTTAGATATACAGGTATGTATATAGGTATACCTATTTTTAACTGTCTCTTCAAATGCCCTGTAATTCGTAAACGTAAATTGCTTCGTCAAGCATTTTTTATTGTTTACCCTCCTTTCATTCGACAACATCGTCAGAAAGTGGAAAAATCTTTTGCATTTTTGAATGCGAGTCCGTAAACTCATCAGTGTATTCATAGGAGAAGGAGAACACAAACATCGTTGTCGTTCCACTACTCAACTCTCCTACAAATTGCAAATGTAAAAACTTTTTATGACTTGTCATAAAAGCTGACGGTATTTTTGCATCAACAACAGGAAAAAAAGATTTAAAGCTTGCTATTCTTGTAGAAAGACTGGCTCCCCTCTTCTTTTCACCTTTCTTGAGCAATTGAAAAAAAATCTTTCCAGTTATTGCATGAGTATATTGGCGTACAGTTTTCTGACTCCCATTTTGCTGCATGGTAATGTAGACAGTGCTGACAAGTACTTGTGAGAGGATCAGTATTTGCCCATTTTTGTAGCATGTACTGTTCCGCAGTTGAATAATTATTCTACGTGCTCAAATAAATTTTTTTTCTTCTTTTTTTAAAGATTCGGTTCAATTTTAAGCAGTATCAGAGAGAAAAAACTTCTCTTTCATGGGAAGCAGAATAGTTTAAATCCTGGAGAGATTCAGTTATTGCCTACTTACCCCAACGTACATTTCAAATGCAAATTACAAGTAAAGCTTATAATTGCCAAAGTCATTGACCAAAAAATCCCATTAAACCCAAGCTAATGCTGCATTTTTTCACATAATTCTTCAACACGTCCTTCAATTGATAATGGGAAATTGCAAATAAGAACATATCGTAAATAATAAGCAACATTCTGTTTTAAATTGTTCAGCACTTCAATCTCTCCCTCTCAATGAATATAAGCAGCAGTTGGAGGATTGTGTATAAAAAAAGGTAGTCCAGATTTGAAAATTTTTCCTTAATTGCTCTCTCAACAATAAAGAAAAATATATGATCTGGGGATGTTTAACAGGAGAAAAATAATAGTTTTAGGCAATCGAGTCATAAAAATACAGTGCTCCGAGTGACTAAAATGTGCGTGTAATGAGTTGTTTTTGTTTTCAATTTCAGCACATTTTAGTAATAAAATTTGTGATGTACTTATTTGTGTTGCACGCAGCAAACGCCTGTTGTACTCTGTTCACTAAGGTTCACTTACACATTTTTCATAATTGAAAACAAATGCTTAGGAAATGGAAATTCATATTATTCAGCTACTCAAAGTTGTACAGTACAGACAGACCAATGTTATATATGAAAGCTGTTAAAGTTTGGGAAAATTAAGGTTTAGCGAATTTGTAACAGCGAAAGCGCTTGTCATACTTGCAAAAATGTAAATACCTCTATAGGTATTTATATATAGCCTTTTATAGGCAAGGGGTGTAACTGGTTTAAGCACACCTTAATTATGCCTTCATTGAGCAACCAGCCCAGCATATCATAACAACATTCACCCCATCTGCTTACAAAACTAACTTTGCTTTACTTTTTTTCAATTACCACAACGGTTCCCAGTTTTCCGTTGTATTACGCTTTCCCTCCCCTGTTTTGAAGTTTACGACCAAATGGGTCACGTAGTTTGCCTGTCGTCCTTTTTTTCTGCATATTTCTTGAAACGGAACAAAGCATTGCGTCATTATTTTATACAGAATAATTTATGTTTGTTACAAGAAAAGTTGAAGGGTTACAAGTTTCATATAGTACGTCTCCATCTTTAAAATACTTTCTCTTTCTTCGTTTCATCGTTTGCTAACTAAACATTTAAATTTTCTGTGCTATCGAAATTTCTGTTTGCAATAAAGCACAGCAATTTTATGGTGATTTTTCAATTGATGTTTTTGAAAAACAGAACAATTATGTAGGCATAAAAATAAATACCGTTTAGCGTACGTCACTACACACAGTTTAACTATTCTGCACGCGTGTCGTATGTGTAATTTTGTACTAGTCCTCAGTTAATGTAGTTTTATTATTAGTCACTCGTTAGTCATAAACTACGTATCATTGCAATAAATGTACAACCTACGTGGTGTTACATATAAATTATATTGTGCAATATATCCACGCGATTTTGCAAAAAAATTTTGTAAAACACATCCTCTCCACATTCCAAATGCCAAATAAATGCTCAATAATAATTAAAAGATTGCAATAAATTTTCTGAAATGGAGGACAGAATTCACTTAAATTTCGGTGGTACTAAAAGAAAATTCGTCATGTCCGCGTCAAATGTAGTTCTGATTAAATTACATACATCTTCAATATATGAAGATTTTTATCTCTCAACATTAGAGTTGCAGAAATAATTAGCAGTACATAACAAGAGATGAGTATGTAACTACATAGACCAATGATACCGACTAGAGTGGGTGGTGTGAAAAAGTAAAAATGTGCTGTACATCTTGTTGAAGAAATAAATATTGAATTATCAGCATTCTCTGTTTGTCTTCCATTTGTTCGTAGTTGCTCACAAACCTAACACCAACCAACACGATATAAATTCTAAATTAAAGATGGATATTTTAAAACAGCTTATGATTTTGCAGATGTAAAGGATAATGCTACGATATTTACTATCTAGCAAGATAGAGTCTAGCTTTAGTAAGAAGTTGTTTCCACAAGTCTAGCTTTAGAAACATGCATCATACCTACAATAGATTTTACGGAATCTGAGTATAGAATGCTGGGAGAATGTTAAGTAGTAAAATAAATTCTTTAATAACTTTAAGGTTGGATTCCAATGCCAATTTTTAGCATGTAATTAATCGGTTGGTAGAGTAGATATAAACGTACCATACTACTACATTCCGTACTGTTGCGTGCAAAAACTCATTGTTGTTATTTATCATGTCATCTTTATTCTCTCACCAGGTCGTCTTTTGTGCAGCAGCAATGTGCATTTTAAATGTTTAAAAGCAAAGTACAAGTACACTACCTGAGCCAGATCCACTAGTGGTCATCTCCAGCATCAACTCTTTGAGACACGGGCCACTGACTTCCATCTCTGGTCTACCAATGAGTGGATCTTTCTGTGGATTGGACCACTTGGGATTTCTGTTCTTCCTCTGCCACAGGTAGAAGAAACACATTACAACGAACGTGCAGATAACAAAGATTGGTCCGGCTATAAGCACTGCAATTTCCAAGACTCCATATTCTTTTGGTGGCTCTATAAGATTATTGTTGAAGACAATATAAAAATAATGATTAAACAAGTGAACATTTTATAGTTGGAGTATGACCATTTCATTCATATCATCTAGATCCACATACTCTTCAGAACAGTTTTCATTACCAGTTTAAAACTTTTTATTGCATACGTAATTGTTTCAAATTTTAAAGCAAATCGTTTCAACCAAGTTTGAATGTTCTTTTTTACTCTTGAAAAATTACATGTTTTACCATTTTTAGATATAAGACCTTTTTATAAATTTCATTTTTTACGTTGCAACAATTTTCATTTTTTCACCTCATTATTACGATTCTTTTTGTTTCGACTTATGAAATGTGATGAGTGAAATAGATTTAGACACGAGATGTTTGTGTACAAGGTACATTTTTTGGAATGGAAAGGATGTGGTGTATCAGGTATTTATGTTAGTAACAGGAAAGGAATACTTTCTGGGTTGCACATCTCATGCTACCACAGAAAATATATATAAAAATAGAAAGGTACAAAGAGTTTAGAGGAAATGCACTTGCCAGTCAGTTATTGATTATCATTAATGATTACACACCATTCCCAATTACTATATTACCTTTTAGTAGTTATTAAATATATATCGTATATACACAAACCCAAATATTCAACTCAACTATGTACCAAGTCAATAGTACATTTCAATTCTTACACATTATTTCATAAAACACATAAATTCAAGTCAACAGTTTATCATACACATAATGTAATATAATGGAATACAATTGTATCATCACAAAAGAATTAACAAAATACGCATCTTATAAGATATCGTAGACAGAGCGGCAGACGTAAAGCAAGCAAAGCTAAAAAAAATTCGAAAGATGGCCACTTTTCATTACTTGCCTAACTCAAAAAAAGTTTGACACTAATTGCTACTCTAGCTATCATTCATTAGCACGTAACATGCAAACTTATTAAATACTGCTTTTTTGCAACTTTGCAAAGAGTACTTACAACTTATTGTTAGGCAAGTTGCGATTTGTATTGCAGCGAATCATGTAAAAACAAATAAATTATTGTGTCATGTTATTTACCCAGTACTCTTTTTGAAAAAGTTCTCGTGAGAGAAAAAGATTTTGTTGTGCAATTTGCAATAATAATATAATGATTTAATTTAATTACACATTTTTGAAAACAAACTGCTTACCATGTTGTCCAGAATTTAGGAAATGTTGAAAACAAACTAGCAGCTTTTTTAGAGGTCGTTGCCTTACCCGAAACTGCTCCCCTGCCTGGAACAGTGCAATGCTCTGAAAAGCATTATACCAGGAACTCTCATTTTTTCATGCCTTTTTGTCATTCATTAGCCTCAAACTAAAGATGAAACAAAAAAACGAACAGCTACAGACGCTTCAGTTTCAGTTGTTTACAACATGGTGAGCAGAGCAAATATTTTTGTTACAAAAAAGTGCTTTCTTCACCAGTCAGAAAAATTTTACTTTCTTTTGTCATTCGGCCCTTTTCTTGATTTTACGAGTAATAAAATTTTAGAGCTAGTTAGCAAGATTCCACCATCGGTCACCATAATGGATTTTACCTCAGTTTATCGCCAACTTTTAGAATATATCTGAATTCATGACGATGATTGACAAAACTTATATAGGCAATGAAATTTACAAGAAAAAACATTAGAAAAAATGTGCACATTCTCACAAAGTAGGCTACAATATGTAGCACACGCACGAGCACACGTATTCATTTGTATTCTCGCTAATAGTTAAAATTATTTTCGAGTTCTTTACGATATTTTGATCTTGCTGTGCTCTTTTCCGTAAAAACGTAGAATTATATAAAGAGAATTTTCAGTGCAAAAAGACGACCGTCTTTGTTATTACCACCCTGCTGTTTTATGGCTGAATTGCATATTTTCAGAAAATTACAGTCTCATTCAGCCCATGTAGCAACACTAACCAACAGTCTTCTTTTGCCGAATATTCCCTAGAAATGTTGAAATTTCTCATTAACATGGGAAAAATATTAATTGTCACACCAGGATATTTGTGAAATAGCTTTGCAATATTTCGCTTACCCAAACGTCACAAACATGCATTCATGTCAAATGAAAAGGTAGACGTCTAAGACATTAAACGCAATTGCTCAACCACTTCGATTTCTGGGGTGTGATCATATTGGCGATAATTATGGCGCAAAACCTAGTATCGCGTGTCTGGCTTGACACTGTAGTCGAACAAAGGTGGTAAGTGTACATACAATACAAGCCGAAAGAAAATTACAACCATATGGCTTGTAAATGTAAATGCAATTCAGATTTTAAATTGCAATTGCTGAATATTTTCTCTAAAACTTGGTCCCCACGAACACATCAATACAATGGCGATAAAAGAACATAAGTTGTGAGGGATCTTCCAGGTTTTTCATTAGAACAGGTCGTATTGACAAACTAGGATAGTTTTTTATGAAATTAGTACGCTTCAAATATCAAGAAGCACGAAATGTAAACTCGATGCCTGCTTTTAGCAAATTAAACCGCCACAGGTGTTGTGTCGTGTCTGAATATAAGACTCTAAAATCCAAATGTTGTGGTCACTCTTTTCTATAATGGGGCCGAGGCTGCTTGTTAATATTTTTTAAATAAAAAGTGCCGATAGTTTTCAGCTCGCAAAAAAACTACATGCTTGCAGCCAAAGGGTTGCAAATTTAAGCTGTCGATGCCACATTACATGCATGCAGCTTCGTCTAGTCTGACGCTTATAGCTTATTCTTTCCATAATTTAATATTCATAGAAAGGTTTTTTGTTGAGGCAGGGACAACAGGATTGGCAGAATGTGAAACAGATGTAAGATGTAAGGTACCATGTACCATACATTTTACTCAGGCAATGTAATTGCAACTAGTTTGATAGATTTTCAAACAGAACGAGTAAAATGTATTGCGAAAAAATAAGAAATAATCATCGATAGAAATAAATGACTACTTATTAATAATATGTTTGGATTTTATATTATAATTATATTGCAGTTTGAAATCTTGGTCATACAAAAAAACAAGCGTAGATAGATTCAATAGCACATTATGTAGTAGTGGCAGGACTACATCTTTGAATCTTATTCAACTATTTCCAGTTTAAACTTTTGTAAGTGGTATAGCCAGAAAGCAGTTTTATCAACTTATATACAAAGTAAGTAAGTACTAAAGTACTTGGTACCAATGGTACCCACTGTGCATTATACGATTTTTATTTCAGCACAGACGTTTTTAGCTGACAGATAATTTGGTAAAGAGGCACTGAACAATTTTCTTTTATAACTTACCTCTTACCATTGGTTGACGTCATGTCTCTTTTGACTTGACAGATGACTTGGGAGGAAACATTGATGAATAACAATACGTTAAATATACATCTAAACTGGAAGAGGTTTTTCTTCAAATAGCCGCCATTTCCGTTTGCATAATTATATAAATCAAATGGATGACTATTTGTTTGTTGGCACACCACTCGAATCTGAATATCTACTGATTCAAATAGCAATCCTTTTTGTGTAATACGTTGATTTAATGTTATTACGCATCACATTTTGGCAGCATTAATTCTGTTAACTTCCTCAATTACAGAATATGAGCCAGCAATCCATCTTTTTTTCAAAAGGAGTCGGAGAAGGTTTTTTGCATTTATAGGGTATACCTTGGAAAGAAGTAGTATCACAAGTTTATACTTTTCTTCTGACTCTGAGGTATGCCTATAACCTGTTTTGTTTGTTTATCAGCAATCTTTCGCGATAGTATACCTCTCACATTCACATAATGTATTCGAATCGCTCCCATCAACTGTTGTCAAAATTCACCGATAAGTTTCCCGGAACAAAGCAAAAATGCTTTTTTCAGTAACCCGGTACAAGTACAACTACATTACTGGTATGTAATAATGAAAGCTCCTGGTATTAAGTTTGCCGACCTCTTAATCAAATCGTCGTTGTATGTATGTACATAATATGAAGTAAGTTAATTGAGCTACAAAATTATAGTATTTATCCAAGTACTATTTTACACCAGGATTGTGATAAAGTTCAACATACTAGTGAGCTAGCAAGCAAATAAAAATATTTTTAGCATAGGCCATTACAGTGAAATGAGTTATTAGACTAAAACTAATCTGATTGTGCTGGTTTCTTTTGAGGTTTTCCCAAGTTTTGCTTTATATTTACATGTTGCAGAGCGAAAATTTATTTTTGGCACACATATCATGACTGTATTGTCAATTAGTTGCACTGCTGGAAGCGCTTTTGCTAGCTGGCAAGCGAAAGCTAAAACGCCTGATGTTTGAATAAAAAGTAATCGTAAATAATTTTGTTTTATATACTGACTGCAGCATCTTCAATTAATTTATAATATAGCGTTGAAGCCGCAGAAACAATCATATTTGTACATATTGTATAAACTGCATTGTAGCTTAGTTAAAATTATTGCAAACGCAGCGCTGCTGCTTTACTAGCAAGCTGTAAGCGATAGCGCAAATGCATTGTTCAGCAATATATTATACACTATTTTAAATGGCAACGGTGAAAGGCCTTAGCACACGACAAAATTGACCTTTTAATAGCATTTTGTTCTTCTTTAAAACAACGAAATTATGAAACCACAAAGTGGATTTCTTAGACCCCATGTAAAATGAATGAATGAATAAATAAGCCGGTCGTCGTTATTTTATGTAATATAATGTCTTCCCTTACGGTCACTGAGAAGAACGGATATGTCATGTCACTTGTCAATGGCGATTTTAATAAGCACATGTAGGGACATGCCCATTGCAACTTCAGCATAGCAAAGCAAACACAAAAAAATACAATGTACGTAAGCATTTCCAGTCAAATAAAAAAAAATTTTAAGTTGCAAATTATAAATCACAAGCTTTGTTATTAGTAAAGCATATATAAGCAATGCAATAAAATTCTAGAGTGCGTGCGTACCTATTTAGGCTTATGATATAAATTGCACAACATATTGTTCACAAAAAGGCATTGTCCGGTTTCATTGTCTTAAATAGGGAGATAGATATACGTAATTTGTGTATATTTGAAATTTTGCGTATGTGAACAAATTGTGACATTTTTGTACTACAAACATATAACTTGTCCTTGCTTGCATAAAAAGCAATGCGACGGATTAACTGCCATGCTGCATATTATATATTCATTCTCTTTTCCTTTTCATTTAACTCACAAAATTTTTTTAAAAAATACTCAAAGAGATGAAAAAAAATGTAAACGCCACTCGTTACAAAGGTTTTTGGATACACTCAATCTCTTCCTTTTTGGTTGATGCACTTCACAGAACATACGTTACTACAAATAGATTTCCATTCTCCGCAAAACATTTAAAGTGTGGATATCGACGTGAAAAGGAAATTGCTTAAAAATACGCAAATTATATGCGTGTTGACGATGGAAATAAAGTACGACGCGTGGAATGGGTTGTCGTATTCTGTTACAAGGTTGAGGATGCGTTTTCTTTTCGTAATCTTTGATTTAAACATTATCGTCACCAACAAGATTGGTCAGAGCGTCCTTCATCTCACCTTGTCCAATTGGCAGTTTGGCATATTTGCAAATCGGTTTCAATTGTTCATTACAGAGATCAGCTTGATTGCAACACTGTCGACCACTACATCCCTCGCCAATATGAACACTATGATTACACTGATATGGAAATCCAGGTGGGGTCAATTGATTATTATCCACACAGCTGTAATAAAAAATGTTTACAAAATTCGTACAGCAACAATCACTTCAATTTACAACAAAACCTAAATTTTAAAATCTAATAATAGTAAGCCCATGTCAAATTTTGTTTTAAGATTTTTCAGGGCTAAAAACTAATTATTTAGTAATGCAAAGGGGTAGGAGGAAGTAGCAGCGTCGTTTGGCTTTAAAAAAAAACGCGTTGTATCTATTTTTTTATAATTTCAAAGTAACAAGCTAGTAAATTAAAAACGTGTCAAGTGAAACGTGATACTATTGTCTAGGGTTGGTGTTATGAAAGCATTCTAATTTTTAAAGTATGAGCTAAAGTTTGTAGAAGGTAGTGCTGTAAATGTTGGTTGACAATAAATATTCAAAAGTTAAAGTTGATACTTAAAGGTCACGGCGAATCGGATTGAAAAGACCTAAAATGTTGCGTTATTATTATTATTATTATTAAAATCTAGCCCAGATTTGGCAAATTTGGTTAACTTATTTTTTTAAGTGCGCTTATCATATGTATTAACTTCCGTCACCAAAGGCATTAAACTATTTTAAACCTCCCATATATCTAATGTACAGTATCTATACTAAAGTTTACGACGAATATTATGTTACACTATAGAAAATTTGTATTTACAAAATTGTATGCTAAAAAATGCAAAAAAATACTGGTGGGTATAACTATACAAATACACTCTGTAAGGAAATGTACACGCTAAAAATATACATAGGAAGAATAGTAAAGTTGAAGGTGTAAAGGGATTTCATCCCAAAATGCCGTTAAGTTTCATCATCATCACATTTCATGAGTACCATACATAATACTGATCGTAAATTTCGAAGCAAGGTGTATATACATATATATGATAACGCTAACAACTGATAATTACATAAGAAATTCATAATGTATCTGAAGAGTGGGTGCAAATGTGGAATGATGAGATGAGTGAAACGAAGAAACTGTCATGCGTAAACTTTTTTTTCTTTTACCATTGTGTTTACCTGGGGGACTAGGCTTGACGTGCAACTCGGGTTTTAAATCAGCGTTACACATGTCTACGTCTTTGCAGCATTTTATTACAAAAGTTTCATTCGTTTTCTGGGAGTATTCACATTGAACGGGTTTTTCTGGTGGGTATAGATCCTTCAGATCCAGGCACCTATTAAATAGTCATATTTTTGTAAAGATGGTGCAAAAACTGTAATCTAGCTAGCTAACTAATAAACAGATGCCAAATTCAACACGAACAACAGACCGAAAATACAATTCCCCTCCATGGAATAAAAATTTACTGTGAAAAAGGTTCTTTAAGCTCTTTGAAAAGTTGCATTTTACTTATTATTGCAACGCTACTAGTACAACCGTCGTGTCCTGACCAATCGTTTTGCAATACTCTAAATCATTTTTGTTTGCACGATTAATTTGTAAATGAATACGTTGAATTTTTTTAAAATAAAAAGGTACTATACTCGTATACACATATCTTAAAAATATTCTATACTAGTTGAGTTGAAACAAAACTAGATATTCATTTGTTACTAAAAATAAAAAAGACAAAAATAAATAAAAATTATTTGTTGTAAGTTGTACTCTTTGATTTACGAAAATAAATAAGTTTATGTAAGAATGTAATCGTATTTAAATCACTTGTCCCAGCAGACACCTACACGCTATCATTTGTATAAATTATTCGCCAGAGTTCTGAGCAGTTTATAAAGTTGTAAGAATTACAATAATTAGTACTACCATTTTACTGCAAAAAGTCAAAAAGAAAATTTCAAAATAACAAGTCTTTTTGCCAGACCCTGTCGAGTAGTTTAATGACATAATGGGCATGTTGGCTCAACTTTCTTGGTATCACCATCAGCATGCGCCAGTCTAGATTAACTGTCTGATGGTATGTAGGTATAATGATGAACTATAAAGAGAGTGTAGAATGTAGAAGGTTAAGCATTCAGATAGGAAATGCAATAATGCAATTAGCATCCTAAATGTTATATCAATGAATCTTTCGTCAATGACAGAAAGAAAATACGTTGTAGGTTTCGTCATCCTTCGTCAAGTTTTTATTTAAGCTACTCAAAATAAACCACTCTCTATTTTGACAAACTAACGGCTTTCTTGGAGCAGTTTATTATGACGATAATAATGATATTTGTCATAAGCTATTCATTTTGTGATTGTAAATACCTCGCTTCTTGTTTATACATCCATAACAGTTTCAAAGAAGATGCACATGGATTTGACGCGAGATTTTCTAAACATTCATAAGTTATTCACAAGTTAATGACTGCAATAAAATGTCAACGCACCATTATGTGCAGTAGGTTTCGTGCACAATGAAAAAGGTAAAGTGATTCACGCTAAAAATTGTTTTTTTTTTCAAAAAAAGTAGTAATGCTTCTCCTCGTCCTTCTCCTAAACACTAAAGTATAGTGTAACAAGGTACATGCATATCCCTAGTATTAAAATAATATGCAATTACTAAGCATAAACATCACAACAACAATAATAATAATTTTGAAACTTGCTTTTTACTCTTTTCTAGGGATGATGATGATGACGATAGGCGGTATTTTATTGTGCAGTGAAAAAAAGAAGGAACCCATAAAAAATATCATTTTTCTCACTCATGTCTATATTTTTTCAGTGTGTTTTATTATAGTGATAGTGGTGCCAATTCCTCATTTCTTGTACTGTTTAGTGTACTCAACTTATTCAATGTCTTTTTTATTTTGTCTTAAACCCACAAAACTGTTTTTCTTAATACGCACTGCCATTACGTGATCTTTAAGTAGTTTTTCAAATGGTAATTTCTGATGGGTATTATGGGATATTATTATTATATGTTGTGGATTATGCTTTCGCTTATCATATGAATCCATAACTATATTATTATAATAGTCATCATGTTCTGTTTTTCTTTCTTCAGTCAAGTTAAATTGCTCTGTGTACATGCACATGCCTAACCTTTGATACCTATAACCTTAAAAACTCTTTAGGAAACAATTTCAGAGTATTATTGAGAACCCTCTTTGTGCCGCCTGTGTGAGAAAACACCGGGCAATACTAAATATGTCATTGTTATTGAAATATCAAAACGTTCATGGTTCATCTTCATAACATGATGTGTATGTCGTGTTTTTGCTACTTGTACTACTTAAGTAGTAGAGTAATAAGTAAAAATAATGATACTTTTTGCTCAATGAGCTTGTTTTTGTCCTGACTCTAAAACACTCAATAGCTTTAAAAGAGATTTTGACTGTGTTCTCTTCGTCTTTGATGATGACATAAAATAAAGTTCCCGTAGAATAATATATTATGCTTTTTAAGACGTAACGATAAATTATTGTTATGCAGAAAAGATACTACGCACG
>JAHZMT010002225.1:0-12260 GCA_027743785.1 Sinhomidia bicolor
TGTGACAACTTGACAAGGGCTTTGTGTCAATGAAATTCGGCAACATGCGTAGTTCAAGCATGCAGATAAATAATAATAATTAGGTATTAAATAGGCACAGTCTCTCTTTAAAGCAAGGTTTGCGATTGTTTTGATGGTCCAAGCAAGTTGGAAACACATGTGGGATTTATTCTAGATCAGCATGCATGCACATTGCATACCTGCAAGTATATCTAAACCCATTAAAACAAGGAAGAAAGTTGGAGTCTACAGTAATTAATTGGATTGTATCATTTGCAGCATACTTGTAAAAGAGCTAATAGGACACGGTGGCAGTGTGCACTTTAATAGGATGATAAAATTAGATTGATTACTGACAATCAATTTTTATGCTTGCTCTTACAAAATTCAATTAGCTTTACGTAATTTTAACGGCTTCGTTTTTCCTAATAAAAAGGCATCATCAGTCAATGTAATTCATCCGAATAGGAATAGTTTAAAACAGTGTGCGTGAGTCTGTGTGCTTTTTGCACAGATGATAAAATAATAATAATAAAAATTGGTTGTTTTGCTATTGCCATAAATTATTAGCGTGATGGTGGTACACGCTGAATGAAACTCTTGGCACTTGCTTTCAATTAAATAAACTGCAAATCAACCACTACCACCAGCATCATCATCATCATCATCACGCCACCAACCAAGTAATCTCTGTCTTAATGATGATATTATTTTTTTTCATTTGCGGCATTTTATTGTTTGTGTCTTTTACAAATCCTTTTTCGCTAAAAGTATGTTGAATCTAGCTATGAAAGACGTAAAAATTGCGTGTGCGTGCGGATTATTATGCCAATTCATTTTAAAAATTTGCGCTCTTGGATGCTCGCACAATGACGACTTATTTGAAAGAGAAAGAACACACCTATTACTTATTCTAGAGAATAAATCATTCTTTATGGGCAGAGTTGTAAGAATTGGCGACTCTCATTCAGCGAATGTGCGTTGGTGACTCTGGTAAGGAGAGAGAGAGAGAGACCTCACACAAAACGCAAACTTGACAATGAATGAAGGGAAAAAAACGAGCGTGCACTACATATAAGTGGTTGGTATACTCATTGTCATAGTCATCATCATCATCATCACCATCATCAAATGATGATGATCGAAATACTTGGTGGGACTCCACAGTTTCCGCAATTTTTCCTGAAATGATCTAGCATCAAGGCTGGGCGAGCCACACAGAGCCGACAGCAGAGAAAACTTTAGTAGTTTTTTTGGCATTGTGTGCTATAATAACGATGATGATGACGACGACATGTTACGCATTGATAAATAGATGAATCAAAAAGACAGAGAATAATAGAAATGAAGAGGAGAGAAAAAAAAGTGTACAAGTTTTTTTAAACTCTTTTTTATTTCGTCTTCTTCACCTCCTTCGCTTCTTCTTCGTAGAACCATTTTGTTTTGGTATGCTACGGTAAATTAAAACGTTTCAGCTAAATTAGTGCTTTTTTAATACACAGCTAATTTCCTATTTTATTCATTATCAAAACTAACGACCATGTGGTGGTGGTATCGTGCATGGGGGGAGGTGGAGGAGGAGTAAAATAGTAAATACAGAGGAGTCAGTGTGAACGTATTAAATAAAACGATTTTTTTGTTTATTTGGGGGAACACCACGTTAACATGTGTGTGTGTGCGCAAAGTAGAGAATGATTTTTCTATGAAGTTGGCGTTCTTGTTCTAAACTTGAAACGCACGTTTCCAAGAATGACGCTCTTTGAAGCAACTATTTATAATGGTTTAGTAAAATAACTCTTTTGAGGTTTAAATTAGACATTGTGGCAGATTCTGATTTTTTGCGACTTTTTTGATGTTTGTCGTTGATGTTATACACGCTTTGCTTTTGATGGTGGTGGGTAAGATGAGCGTACAAAATTTGAGTGAGCTGTGAGGAAGATTCAGTAACAGCGTTGTAATAATAATAATAATAATAAAGTGTTTAAATATCTCACAAACAATCAGTATTTGGCCAAAAGGGATTTTTTTTCCAAATTAAATAGTACAGGATTTAAGATGGTGAATAGGAAAGCAAAACACTTACGTACCGTATATGCATTACGCTGACGAAAAAAGTAAATCAGATAATGTCTTTTACAAATTAATTATTGTACAAACCCAAACAAATGTGCTTCTGTTTTTTGCCTGTTTACATATATGCGTTTCGTTTCGGGTTTATGAGGTTCAACGAGAATTTACACATGTAGCGAGCAGTGCCAGGCAGAGCAATTGTTATCGGTTGTCATCTTCAAACAAACTGTCTAAATCTCAAGACTTTTGCTTTTCGCCTGGCTTGTTACCCTGACTTGTAATTTCCACAAGAAAATACGTTTTTATAAACTTGGGAAAATGTCTGTTTTTCTCTGCTGTAATGGATCTGATCCTGTTTTGTCAAGTGAGCAGCAGCAGGATGTTCATCATTTTACGAGTTTTTTTTAAATAAAAAAAACTATTGCGTTGCGATTTTTAGGTTGGCAAAGAGTACATTTCCGGCTTCATTACAGAGACTGGCCGACTTTAGAATTGATAAAATAGTAATTTCCCTTCTCCAAGAAAACGGGGATAATACAAGTACGTAGAAAGTGTACAAATGTAATCTCATCAGTTTTAATCAAATTAGAGCAGTCACGTACCTTTCCCGTCGATACCATGTGCCTGGCTGCTTGTTGTTGTTGTGAGTGTGAGAGAGGATGGCTGAGATGACGAGATGAGAGCAGAGCCCAACCGCTCGCTCTACTCTCTGCTGCTGAACAATGTGTTTATTGACTGCTTGTGCAAATGTGAATGTACGAGTTTTGACGTGCTTTTTAGTGCTGTCATGAGGATCGTGTTGCGCGCTGTTGCTGGTGTGGAGAAAATAATTTATTGGATCAGAGAAAACATCTAGGCGTGCGTGTGTGGGCTCAAGAATAATAGCTGTTTATTATCAACATCAAGCCAGTCGCACACCTCATGACAAACAACGTGAAGAAACACGACTCTTTCTCTCGTTCCGAGACGTTCTGATATCTACCTAGTGACACGAATATTATCGGTCTCCTCAGCAGCACAATTACAAATTGATATTATTATTTAATAAAACACGAATATCAAATCAGTGCATAAACGTGTGGATAAAATGGTTAAATGTGTTAGCGCATAGGGTGATCATATTGCCACATATTTAAGATGTATTTTTTCATGAAACTTTCAAATTTTTACAGGAGATGAGAACAAGACAGCAATGAATGACAGCTAAGCTATATTGCATAACAAAAAGCTTATTTATATCTTCAATTTATAACAATGAACCTATGCGCAATTGTTTCTTTGTACACTTTGTTCAAATTAGCATTCATTAAATGTACCTTTGTTCAGAATTCATTCATAGAGTAAATTTTCATTTGTTTTAGGTGACAACACTGTCAGAATGTCATGATTTATGACCACACGTACAAACTAAATGCATGCAAAAAGTGTACATGCCAAATTGTGAATCGTAGGTAGGCAGGCGAAAAATCCATATGAAGGATGATACATATTTGTCCATTTGTGACCGGTTTGATTAAATTCCACCCGAAAAGCACCGAATGAGCTTGAAAACGCTGTGAGTTGGTGTATTTAAAATTAGAGATATTTTCAGATGTAATCCGGGAGAGCGCGCAAAGCTGGTCGTTTTCCTCATATTTGAATCTTCCTAGATGAGATTAACTTAGAAACTAATAGGGAATACAAGTAAAAAATCTACTTTTTAAAGGTATTTGAACTATACGTGTTTCAAAGATACGATTGCAGTAATTTGCAATTCCAAAATCAAAGTAATTGACAATCTCTGGCATTTAAAAATGAGGAGCGCCATTGAACAAAATCAACACAAAACTTGCCAAACAATGCAGCCATCTTCTTCACAAAAGTATCATATTACCCATGTAGCCACTCCATTTTTGGAGCATCATAACAAGATATTTTTGTCGTGCAAATAAATCTCACGAAAGAAGAAGAAAAGCAACAGGAGCAAGCAAAACTACACATGCCTTTCTATTCATCTGCCAAACAAGCTGACTTACATGTATTCCCTTTTTTTCCACGTTCCTAGTTCCTGGCATGAATACTAATCGGCAAATTATGTAGGCATTTTTGCACATCTCTTCAATCGAAATCATAGCATGATACATAAATTTGCTCAGGAGAGACAGGAGAGGGTAGCTCACACACAGGAAAGGTAAAGCAAATCATCTATTTAAAAGGCTAATTAAAAGTTGATAATTACAACAGGTTAACTCTTTCACAATAATGTCCCTTTTCTGCATAATATACCGCTTTGATAAGAACAAGTAAGCTCATTAAAAAGCAAGCCTCACTAATCTTTTCTGTCACATTTTTAAAATTCTCGTGTGTGATTAGCTTTGCTTATAGTATTTTGGCAGTAAACACGGAGGAGACCATCCCTTTCCTTTCCAAAATTGAGAATTTACTTATTTAAATATCATCTTTTTTGATGACCTTGCTACAAAAAATACAGCGTCAATCTCATTGTCCACTTGTGTTTTTTTTTGTGCGCACTGATCAAGATAAACCCCATTGTGGCGTGTGATATGCACAATTGTAGATGGACATGCATGCCTCTACAACAACTGCGCTGCTCTTGATGAGATTGAGCGACCTGCGCATCAGCATCATCATCAGTAGTCGTCGTCGTAGTAGGCTGAACATATCTCTTCAGGTCAATTCCATATTTGTCTCGGTAGAAAATTACAAATTTGTAGTAATGATGATGATGTTGCTGTTATTGTGCATGATGAGACCAGTAGTGGCATAGGACACAAGTCATTTATTTGGGAGATTCTAAAATGATATTGCGAAATTGACACCAACATGCCGTTTTATTTAAGTAGAACTTGTTTTTTTTGGCATTTATCTTCTTCCCAAGTAAGTTTATTGGCTATTCATATCATCTTCTTATTATTCTTATTCTGAAGGCATGGTGCTGATAGCAGTGTAAAGTGTAAAGAAATCAATAGAGAAACTACTACTGCAGCAGCATCAGCATTCATTTCTTTTCTTCGTTTTGCGCAAATAATCATCTGACTAGACGGGATACAATAAAGTTTGTGGTAAAAAAAGAGTAAGAAAACAATCCCTAGATTATTTCATTTTTAATTTACTATCCATTCCCAATTCATCCATCCATTTTTTTCTACTACCATCGATTTTACCACCCACATAAATCCTTGTGTCATGTTATCACACGCAGGCAATGTGACAAGGAAACAAATCGATGAGCAGGGTCATAAACTAGCATCAGCAGCCAACAACAAAGTCCATCCAACAGTCATTTTCCCAATACGCTTATCGTATCATCATTTACATGTATAATATTCATATTTACACATGTCCAAATACCAATGCAAAATAGGTACCTACATACATACATATACGAGCAGTCCAACAATCCTAATAATATTATTAATGGGACTGGTATATAATATGTGTGCGTGGTGGTGTTGGTGTGATTAACATCAGCAAAAAACATCAAGAACAACAACAACAACAACAACGTGACAATCTCATTTTAAAATCAAAACTCTGCTTAAAAAAATGCAATTTTTACGCGTGTGCGTCAAGTAGAGTGCGCATGTGTACATATATTTAGAACAATTTGCTATCTATTTATAACGGATTGCTAGAATCCTATAAAAAGAAATGATTCGTGGAATACAAAAAACTAGTTACTGCGCTGTTGCTATTGCTGCTGCTTTTCTACAATTACTAAATCCACACAGGCTCGCCAACGCATATGGTGCACATTACTGTGTTGTGATTATTAGAGTCTCTGAGCTAGCTAGCGCAGTTACACCACCACTCACTACTACTGACGCCATTCGCCACCACCAACAACACCACTGCACAAATAAATTGCAAAAAATGAACTGTTTCTCTCTACTCGATCATCATTATCCTCATTTTTTCTCTCCTCATCTTTGACAATTTTTCGTTCAATGAACGGACAAATTCTCGGACATGACAATTTCAAACTTGTTTTATTGCAAAAAATGAACTGTTTCTCTCTACTCGATCATCATTATCCTCATTTTTTCTCTCCTCATCTTTGACAATTTTTCGTTCAATGAACGGACAAATTCTCGGACATGACAACTTCAAACTTGTTTTTATGTGATCTTCTTCTACTACTTTTAGCCCATTTTATCTACATAATAATACATGTGCATATAGGTACGTACATACTATGACGATGCACTACACTACTGATATTGATTTACCTTGTATTTTAGCATCGATAAAAAAATCTAATCTTTTTCCTCCGCTCTACATTTTTCTTTTTCNATATAGGTACATACATACTATGACGATGCACTACACTACTGATATTGATTTACCTTGTATTTTAGCATCGATAAAAAAATCTAATCTTTTTCCTCCGCTCTACATTTTTCTTTTTCTGACTGCGGCCATGGTAACGTACTCTACACTGTTGTCATTAATCAGTGACAAGTTTAGCACTACCGCTTTTATTAGCAACAAAACAATAATAACAACAACTACAGTAATAATAATAATAGGAGTACATAGTAAAAGTACTCTGTTTGTTGTTAGTACACTGCGCTAGTGTGGCAGCCAAGTTTTGAATAAATAACACAAAAAAGAAGAACCACAACAGTAAACAATATTAGCAATGTTTTTTTTCGTTATTTTGTGTCTTTCGTTTTATTTTACTGCTCAGCAGCATTGCGGTATTAGTTAGTACAAACAAAACAGCAGACGCCTTCAATGCTGATTATCATTGATGAAAAATGATGATAGTTATTATTATGATGGTGGTGGTGGTGGTGGTGATCGGTCGTTGTTTTGTTAAGCATTATCGTTTATGACTCTGACCTTTGCCATGGATTTTACTGTTGCAAAAACCAAGTACTACTTTTCAGCGCTTATTTGTACCACTCTGGTGCATCGGCGTTGAAGAAGAAGAAGATGAAAAAAAAAGATTTTTCAAATTTATTTTTCTCCTTGCAAATCAGGTTTTCACACGTTGCACTCTTGCTCTTTTCTCCATCGCCGTCGTCGTCATCATTATTGTCAAGAATCTTCAAGTTACCTTTTACAAGGTAAATGTACATCAAGTCACCAAGTTAGAAGTAAGGAATATATATAGGTATATATATATACGTGTGTAGTGACGACGAGTAGAGACAATTACATTTCAATAAAATGATAATAAAATTGGTAGAGGCTAATAATGACAAAAATAAGATGGGATGGAGCAACTGCTCATACTGATGAAATTGAATGCAAAGGCCACAAAATTGACCTGTTGCTGTTCACCTGAATATTTATGACTTGTCCACTACCGTATGCTGCTGCGGATGATGAGAGCAGCACGGCAAGTATATAAATAAATTTTTTTAAAGGAAGCTATTTGTTTGAAACGTGATTGCCAACAGTAGTTGCGGTCCTTTCCTTTTATTAGTATATTGTTAGCACTGAAGAAGAAAATAAATAAAAAGAAGGAAGAAAAAAACGTGCTGCGTCTTCATTCAAAGTTATGAGGAGTAAAGCGAATGATAATAGGTGCTGACAATTGGTCGCTGCAGAGTTTTTTTTAAAAGCTCTCTTACAAATTTGAAAAGCCGGTTTCCTTTCCTTTTCAACAAAACCAGCAGCATCCGCTCAACCATTTTATTTTGGTGGTAGTACATTGTAAAAAATATATACCTATATTGGCCGCGTTTAACTCACCATTAAATTTGTTTACTGCTTGGCATTTTCTGTCATCCTTAAAACCGGCAAATTATTCTGCTTATAATATGCATGCTCTTGACGACGCATGTTTTTCAAAGTTTTCAAAAATCTCGTACTAAAAGTTAATTTGCTTGTTTGCTGTATTTGTTTGAAGAGGATATAAGGAAACATGAGTGAAGTTTGTCAACTTGATGTTGTTTCGTATGCTAAATGATGCTTTGATAAAAAAAAGTAATGAAAAAGATGGCAAAATGCTCTTGAATGATGAGGGACGTCCGTCACCATGTCGTCCAAGTAGGCACAAAATGTCGCCAATGTTCTCACAGCAGCTCTGTCAGCCTACACACAAATACATATGTACGTAGCCATCTCAACATGTGCTCTGCTTTGCTTTGCTTCTAAACAACGTAATTAATTTTATTTTACTCCACATTATGTGTCACCACGAGACACTACAATATAGTACAGCCATGCTCAACATTATTACTACCGATGCTATCTTGGTCATGCAACCCAAACAATAGAAAATAATGGGTAAGGTGATAACGCAGAAGAAAAAACTATTTGCGTAACAACAGCCCAACAAAACACTATAATATTTTCAGGTGTTTGCATATAAAATGTATGATTTATATTTTCTCAATCTGTAAAATGCCGTCCCATAATCAAGATGATGGTTTCAATGACGCAAGAATGAAAAGGTCAATTCATCTATATAGGACCACCACCAACGAGATCTTACCCAAACTTGAGAGAGTTGCATTGACTGTTGTAGCAGCATGCAGCATTCTCTCTTTAATATGTATAAATTGATATCTCCCCTGATAAACTTTCATTTTTTTTCAATAATAATAATAGTCGAGTAAAAAAATAATGTCACAAAGATAAATAATTGAATTTGCGTCACGACGTCGTAACAACTATAATTTATATAGGGAAACTATTGCCAAAGCTGGCTCTAACATTGAGATGAAAAAATCAGCCTTTTTTTCTGCCAGTCAGCAAGATGGTGATTTATATATGATCCTTGGTTGACACGACACTGTGTCGATTGCTTAACAATACCTTTTTCGAAATGTATGTAGGTACATGGCTACAACGATGATAACAATTAAATGTTGCAATATCAGTTTAAAATATACCAATGTAAAAATCGGGTTTATCTATAAACTCTTTTTTTGTTAGCATTGTAATTTTTTTGTGTACACGTTGATTGAGAGGAGAGCTCTCGTTGTTTGCTACATGCCAATATTTACAATTAGACAAAACGGGCGAGAGAGTAGTACAGCTAGAACAATTGCAATTTGCAATAAAAGTAATCTATACATTTTTTTCCATCGTTACTGCAATTACCTTGCAGATGCAAAATCTACATATTCATGCGAAAAATATTCATTCATGAATTTCACTCTTTTTTATCTACACAATATTTTTAATAATATGCAAAAATATATGCACGCATTGAACAAGGCAATACTGCGTACTCATCCGTACCACCACCACCACCACTTGATTATTTTTACATCTACCTTTTTTTACTACTATTTTCGCCAACCATCATCCTATTATTATCATCTTGACCCTTCACAATGGTAACAAAGTTAATCTACATTCTATCTAAACGAAACTTTTCGAATAAAAAAAGCAAGGGAGTGATACTTAATGAGCCTTGGAGCTTTTTACAACAACGACTATGATGACTTCAAACAAGAGTGAGTGAACTGTAAAAACGGCAGATAAAAATCTCCTGTCTGTCTAATGTCTGCTCATTTTCTGACGAAAAAGGTGGATAATTTAAGAAAGAGATGTTTAAAGCTGTAAAGCAATAAAAATCTCAGAAGAAAAAAAAGAAAGAAAAAAAATACCTCTTCCCCTTTTCCTTATTGTGGTTTGGTTTTGCCAGCTTGCATAAACAAATCAAAACTGTCTGTCAACAAGCTGATATAATTTAGTTTAAAAGTTTCGTGTGTGTGTGTTTTGCTAGTCCGACAAAAAGTGTACATTATACATTTTAACAATAATAATAATAATAATGAATACAATAAACAAGTTGTTGCTGTATAGTAATAAAACGAAATATTATATATAATGTTGAGGGATGCTAATAATAATAATATTTCTCGAATAATAATTTAGGCAAGTTAACCACACATTTTGACATGTCTTCAGTCACTTTTTTCGCATTTGCCTTTCTCTTTTATTACGGCAACTACTACTACTACTGCGCGAGCGGTCATAATCATCATCAAGCGTCGTATCGTCGTCGTCGTCAAAAAAGAACGAACGCCAAGATAACATTTTTATTGCTTGGAGACTGGATTTCATGTAAATTAGCGCTATTATTATATTAATGTTATGATGCCAATTATGTTCCATCCTTTTCGTTTTTTTCCTCGTTTCCTCATCTAGACTAAATGTGGACTCAACCTTTGCACCAACATCCTTTTACATGCAACTACATGCTTTCCTCAATATATTTACTAGTACATTTGTATCCTCTAGCAATAGTAAAAGATAATTGTTGGCTGTAATTTAATTACTTTGTTTAAAGAGAGTGCAAGCAACAATAGCCCTTTCTTTTTTTGTCTGTGAGAACAACTTGTTGTTAGGTGAAGGGAAAGAATTAAGAACTTCAGAGTGAATTTTCTGTATTTCTATTCGGATGACGTGCGTGGTGCGAGAGAAAAAGAAACAATAAAATAGTGGACACGATGTGCCATAACAAGAGAGACACCGGACGGCTTCATCTTGACAAAAGACAAGATTATGGGAAGGGGAAGCTATTAAGAACCAAATGAAACCGCAATAAAATGTATGCATTTCTTACATATAAATAATATGCAAATGAGTACATGTTTAGGATTAGATATATTTTAGATTTTATAAAGATGCAAAATAAGTCTTAAATTTTGTTCTTCCTCCATTCTCTTTTTTTTGTCTTTATCCATGTCATCATTAACAAATACATTACTTTACGTGTGTTTATATTCATGTCGCTCTTTTCTCTTGTAACACCAAAAGCAGCGGAATATATATATATATATATATCTGTATATTTTTTTTGCAAATGCAAGCTAATAAGAAGCTCAAAAAGATCTATCGTAAACACAAAAGCATGTATCATGCATTGTCATACATAAATATCGTAAATGTCCTCATAATATCCAGTTTTTAAGATCCACGTCCCGATATGCGCTAAACATTTGCAATTGCGCGGTGTCATTACCGCACATTCTATTTTTTTTTCAATTGTTTTTTTAAGCGGATGGGAGAGTGGGTTAAAAGCAGGAAACTAAAATGTACACTGCAACAAGAAAACACGGCAACGAGCGTAGCGTGGTCATCCTAGTCCGGTCACATTACAAACATACATGCACAGATCAACCAAAACAGATGCGCAATGTAAACTTATAACAAAGCTTACATTTAATAAAGCAACGCGATGATGATGGTGGCGCAGGTACTATTGTAGTAGTATACCTATGTAGGTATCTGCTAATTTTCAAGAAAATGTTTCAGAAAAAGGAAAGATAGGGAAATGACGTTTAAAAGTAAATAAACAAGTAGGGACGTCATTTCACACGCAGCTAACAAAGTTAAAAGGTTCACATTCACGTACACATACTAATAGGCACGGAGAAAGCGTTCCCTTCTTCTTGTTTATTGTGGTCATCCGCTTGTCCGTCAGGATGAGTGAGTCACGTCATGATAAAAAGCATGCACAGGTAGTTCATCATCATCATCACCATCACCATCATCTTATATTTAAAATATCCACCACGACAACGAAAAGGAAAAAATAAACATTTTTTTCTTCCCTTTTTCTTCAGCATCATCTTCATCAATACGAATATAATAAAAGAGAAAGAGACAGTGTGTATATAGCGTTTATTGTTTTACAACAAACTGCCATCATTCAATAATATGTGTCTGTCAAACTGACAGAGACTGACCGGCTGACGTTTTTTTGTAGTGCAGCAGCAATAAGCTTAGAATGTGGTACTCACAATCGTATCATTATTATTATTATATCGGCAACAATATCACAACTTTGTTTAATGTGCCAAAGTGGATTATTATGCAGTCACATCAAGTGTTACGTTTACGTGGATAATAATCATCTGCTAAATGTTCATACATTATTATTATCGTGTACAGTACACATATCCGTTTTGTATACTTGTACTTGATAACGCTACACACTCCACTGCTCAATACGTATGTTGTTGCACTTTGCACTAAATGACCGTTTTTATTTTGCCATGCATTCAATTTTAATGGTAAAAATGTAGAGATTAAAGATAAGTAATACGGAACGTTGGCAGAAAAAACTAGCCACATTAGCAAGTCCAACAGCACAACATCATCAACAAGAAAAGTTAGCAGAGAGAAAGATAATTAGCAAATACGTCAACAGCAACACTACTACATTGTTGATGAGCCCATAGTAAAGTTTATGTGCTTTGTGCTGTTGATTGTACACT
>JAHZMT010002226.1:5747-21566 GCA_027743785.1 Sinhomidia bicolor
ACTGCACAACTCTAAATTTAATCACATAATAAGAAGTTTATGCTAAATTAATAAATCATCTAAAAACGCAAGTGGAAATAAAGATATGCTTAATTTGTGTTGTCATCATTCTTTAGTTGTACAGTCTAACCGTGTGTTCAATAACAACATCACTTTGACAATTTTAAAAAATTCTGATATTGCAATTTTGGGCATTCAATTATAAGTAATGGGGTCCATAACTTTGGTATTCGGTAGACATGTAGTCGTCCTTAATTATGACTATGACCAAATTTACAAGCCTTACTCATATGCACTAACTCTTTAGTATCTTCGACATTTAGCGTCCAATTTTCCCAGGTTTTAGAATTTCCACATTGGGTAATTAGTTCAATTAGTTGTTATGAGTACATGATTGTATGAATTTGGTCATGAATGCAATGGTACAACTTACACTTCCAGGAATTTCCACATTGGGTAATTAGTTCAATTAGTTGTTATGAGTACATGATTGTATGAATTTGGTCATGAATGCAATGGTACAACTTACACTTCCTTATTATAATGCATGCGTAATGTCTAGCTCAAAAAATGCCTTGAACTATTAATTTCACAATCGTGATTATGATAAGATAATACAATAATAAAACGCAAGTTCAGCTGTCGATACAGTAATTTATTACTTTAATTTGTGGCACAACTTTTATCTCCGGTTCTTGTTCAAACTCCAATTTTTCACTGTCAAGATTAAAGTTTTTGTGATTCTTTTTTTCTATCCGTAATAAAATGCATTCAATCTTTTTGAAGTTAGCAAACAGGTTATCATCAGCGTGATGAAGATGATAAGTAAACCTTTGCTTATATAACTGTAGCGAAGTTTGTGGTGCTAAAATGAAATTGGTTTCCAGAATATTTTTGTATAATTTATCGTGATTTTGAATCGAGTAAGAACGGAGATTGAATTAATGGTTCCCATGTTGCGTTCGTCATTACAAGGTGTAATTGAATGTACTGCAACATATTTAAGGAAAACGGGTGCGGCCCTGTGAATTGTAGTTGAAGGTTATACAACCAGAAAGAGGAGTGCATTAATGCAACATTTTTTTCCAGCTAGGAAGTTCATGGGAAGAAGATTAAATTCCTAGATATATCAAAGAAATGGGGTTTCTTACACGTAAAAATCGATTCAGGATTACGTTTGATTGGGCCAATTACATAATTCTGTTTGCGTTAAAAATTCGTGATTCATTATGACGACAGGGCAAGTGCAGAATACAGAGAGAGAGAGAGAGAGAGAGACAAGCTTAACATCTTTTGAATAATTCATCACGTCCCCCTGATTGCTGGGTGGATTGAGAAAAAAGGGAAAGGAGGAAGTTCAAAAGTTACTACTGTCTTCCGACAGGGTTACGATCACACAGATCAATGCTTTCTTGAAGATATTAGAAAACTGGAATTTTCGTAGCAAGCAACTAACGTATTACACTTCAATTAAAGAACGAGATGTGAATACTTTATTTAGAATTTCTATATAGTAGTTATAGCAGTTATAGCAGCATTAAATATTATAGTGTCAGTGTCCAGCAGGATGATGATGATAAACCCAGCACAGTGCAATTATGACGTGCTGATTACATATGTACACACATATAATATTATGCTGTATGCTAATGACAGAAAGCCGACATAATGGACTGACAGGTTGAGTTCTGAAAAGGACTGAGGGTTGAACAATGCACAACAATAAAACAAAAATATAAAACTTTAGTTATCATAAGTATATGCGAAAAAAAGAATGGGTTGAATGAGTTGCACCTATGATGTGCCAGCTTCATCCCTCATCCTGGTCACCAGAGGCATTTCATACATTCCATAAAAACAAAAAAAGAGTCTTCATCGTCGTAGGAATCAATCAGTGCTGTCCAGCAGACCAACGGTTATGTTTTGTAGTATTCCATTCGGCGAATATTTTGCTGCTGGATAAAGATAATCATAATAATATTTTCCCCTGAATGAACTAAACTAGAGGAGCAGGTAAAACAACTTCATCGTCTGAAAAAAGACGCACCTTGTTCTTGCAGATAAAAATTAAAGTGGTATTACGGTTGTTATTTGTGTGAGCGTTTACCTAACATAATATACACATGTACGTACATGTACGAAATCTGGTTGAGATCATTTACCTGTTCAGAATTCTACACATTTTACTAGTAGTAAGCAACGTAGTAGTGCTCTGGCCAGGACACTGAAAATATACATATACTGCCATAAAAATGTTGATTAGAGTTTGGCAGGTGTATCAAGCAGTACATTTTTATATACATGGTAATATTCTGCTTAATTCTTTTACTATTTTCGCTTTCGGCCCAGTGTGGAATAGTAATATAATATGAGGACTAAGAAAAAAATAAATGTTGAACCGAGCGGCCCAGCTAAAGATTCCAGTAGTAATAAATAAACATAAACATTGTAATTAGAGTTTATTTGTACACAAGCAACACACGGTCATTTTAGCTACTCCAGCCAGCCAGCTATGTACAATGACAATGACAGTTTTCACAATGACTCTGTGGTGTTTGAATTGAGCGTGTTGACATCTCATACCTAATAATCAGGATTGAGAGTTACCTACTCTAGATTTCAGGACAATCTCTACACATTTTATGCACGCCAAATAGATGAGATTAGATAAGCCAAGAGGTTTCAAGCTGTATAATTTCCCATTGCATTGTACGTACGTACTACTCATTCAAAATAATGACGATGGCGACGGTGCGAACCGGTATTCCGTATTCGCATATAAAAAAAACCTTTTCCAAATACGGAATTGATTATATCACTCAACTAAATTATCATCGTGGTCTTATTGTTGTTGTTGTTGTACTGTATTTTTTGCATAGGTACTTTAAGAAATGTCAGATAACAAAGTATACATAAAATAAATCGGTCTCATCATCGGTAAGAAAAACAATGTCATTAGAAAATAGGTACATTAGTTTTATTATTTCTAGAACGCAGTAGTAGTAGTAGTAGTGAGCAATCATCATCATTTCTTTGCATCTTTCTTTACTTACTTTGTTTGCTTGTCCACTAGAGAAATGGACAGGTGGCGTGGTCGGTGATGTGGCGTGAGGGCAGGCAACGAAAGAAAACGGATAGGATGTTCAATTCCTGGAAAGCTGAATCTACGCTTGAAGCAGTGCACATTGTTTTATCTTACTCATCAACACCAGTAAGGAACTAGATTGGATGATGATACAATGCTGCTGACAACAAAGGATTTTTGCATCATTTTATCTTCAAAATAAGTTTGTCCTGGTCGGCATACTGTTTTTTCCACACGTTGGAGTCGATGCAAAAAGGGCATTATAAAAAATGATGTGCACAGGCTGTACATAATGATAACATTTTTAGGTATGTACGTTTCTACGTTTTGGAGGAACTGGCGTGTACAAAAGAATTTTATTGTAACACGCATGCCCGTTGTTGATGGTTTGCCCGTACAAATACAATCGTTATGCTTTTCTGCAATCTTCATTCATATTAGACAAAGACTGTGCTGCACACAGGTACTTGCGTAATGTAGCATGAAAAGAAGAAGAAGAAGAAGAGACGCCGTCATCGCTGCTGCTTTGAAACAAAAAAGGTAAGTGAACTGCAAATGGTCATAATAACGATGCTGATGATGATGATGATTGTTGGTGGTGGTGGTATGATCATGTTGATGGTATTAGGTATATTCTGTTGTTCTTTTCAGTGCAAAACCTAAAACCACAAGCGTACGCTACAACAACGCTTGCTTGCTTGCTGTTCCTCCGGGCCTGCTGTTGTTTAATCCTCTGTCCATTATATAACGCCAAAGCGTAGCATGATATTCCCATCTTGTTCTCGGTCGTTTTTTTTCTCTTTGCCTTTTTTGATGAGGAGTTTAACCAAAGGAATATTCAAAGTTGGTGATGATGGCGTTGCTAAGTTTAAGTAAGAAGGAGCAATGTCCCGTCAGCCTTGATCTTTTGCAAGATGTAAGAATGAACCTTACATCGTCATCAGCAGTTTTCAAGATATGGATATGTGTGTACATGTGTGGAGTTGTAAAAAACGACAAAATAACACTCCTCCTGGAGCGTTGTGTTTTTAAAGAATAATGATGATAGTACGTATACAAATGCCATTCAATGTATTTTTTATTACAAAACATACATACAGCCTTTCTGAAGCTTGTAAAAATGTCCATATGGATTCGTTTTTTTTGTTGAAAACAGTTTGTGGTGTATAAACTTTTAGTATACATGGTACTTTTTAAAAAGAATATCTTATGATACAAGTTTGAAAGCAAGTTCGAAATTGTTTCTTTTTTCTGACAGCTTACTACTGTATGGAGAGCTATGTGTAGGTAGTATGCTCCAGGTTTGTTCTAGTGTAATTTAAATTGCTTTATCCACTCAATAATTGTAGTTTATCCTTAACAATTTAACCAATTTTATATCTTAAATAATAATTGCTGTTTTACATCATCCAATCCATTTTATTTTAAAATGTGAAAGTTGAAAAAAGTTGAATTGACGTATAATATGAGAATGAGAGGTTATATGATGGATGAAATAGATTCCAAATAATTATAGCATTTTTTACAGATCGTTTGAGAATTATTTTTGCAAATCTTCATAGAATCTACAATTGGTTCATGCTTATCTATATTAGACTCTTCCAAAAAACAATGCGTAAAACAATTACACTCAAGCCACGTTTCAGTTATGTACCTACATATTTGGAACTTTATGGTGTACAAAATGACGCTTTGTATGTTTAATTATGCAAAAGGTTTGAAAATACACATCCAACAATCTGACGTGCACAGTCAGCTAGCAAAACGTAGCATCTATGTACGATTCGATTAGCGATTTGGTTACACTAAATGCAAATCATCTCTATGAACAGCACAGGTATGCATACTAATTATAACTTGTGTGCAAAAAAGAAAAACATTTCACTTTACCGACGACGATATGATTAAACCTGCTGCTGAAAAGTGAACTTGCACATTATTTATAAACCAAACAGCTTGTCATGATATTTACGGAGTATACCTGGTCAATGTTGTTGGTACATTTGTAATATACCAATATATACATATGTATCTAGGCATAATATTATGCAAAACTTGGAACCGAGATTTTTCTTTTCAGCGTGGTTTGAGACCAGGTTTAGGGTTGTTGTGGTATAAAGTTTTTTTTCAAGCGCATAGTAGAGCACAGCTAGCGTACCTAGTCTTTATACAAGTATATTTATATCAGTTGCTTGGTGTACTCCAAACGTGAAATAAGCGATGGAGTATAACTTTGTATGGTGGATTAAATCAAGTTTTTGTAAAAGGTTTTATCAAGGTTATTCTCAAGTTCTTACAGAAATCACGGAGCAATGGTACAAACTTGCTTTGACTTTTCTGCTAGTATTCAATGACGGTGTGAACTGTGCACAGCAGCACATTAACATGGTAACCACTTGTTTTTTTGCAAGTTTTCCAAAAGTCGTTCTTATTCCTAAGAGCCCGAGTTATTTTTGCCTTTCATTTCAAACTGGCTGCTTAGCAGCAAACATGCAACCAAGTCAAAGTCATCGTTCGATGTGTGGTATACCAGTACTGCTTTACCAAAAGTATTTAGTATTTTTGTAGAGGAGTAAGCCGTCTCATTTTGTACTGTTAGTAATCATGCACTAAAAATAAAATACGTGAAATAGCATGTGTACGTGGAATGCATGTTGTTAAAATAACAGGAAATTTAGTATTATTTATTTACTTTAAGTTGAGCACCAGCAAAGTAATTTCCGTTGCTTCTATCTGACAAACTTGCTTTACTGGTAAACTTACCTCATCTGCAGCGTCTTCATACTTTGTACGCAGTAGAGGCGTAAATGACATGAATGACAAGCGATGGAATTTTGCTCATGGCATTTACATGTCATGTCATTTGAATCCGTGGTAAAAACTGAACCAGGCAATTTGTTCAATTTATCGATATCCCTCCATCATATTTATTTGTTTGTTGAGGCTGAGGACTAATGCAAAAGCACCTTGGTAAATTTTGAAATGCATAATAAATATAATTCATCGCTATCTGTAGACATTTACAGTCGAATTCATCAATCGTCATAGCTTTTAATTAGCTTTTGGCAGTTAGTTTATCATCGTATCCAGTCGCTGCAAGCTACATAAATACATACATACATACATACAGTAAGAATGAATCTATCTGCATTTCGTTCGTATCTACATTTGCAAACGTCAATCACACACAACAAAGAGTATGTAGATATATAGCCAGAAGGCAGAGCAAGAGCACAGCAAACTCTGGGAAAGAAATCAAGAATAAAAAATCTTTCGCAAAGACACTGCGCGAGTACTACTCACTACAATTGCACGGGTAGAAAGAGAATAAAGAAATGAAATTAGAAATTATGGAGAAAAAACTTGTTCTTGGCACTGGTAATACATTATAGGTACGCTCACAATATTTCAATTCTGTATAAACTTAACAGGTGACCAGCTGCAGATTGCAGGTAGTAGTAGTATTAATGATAGTGGTTATAAGTTTAAGTAAGCAAGTAGGTACATAGTCTCATTGGTATTATACTTTGACTTGGTATGTATATAAAAGATACGTACCTACCACCGTATATCAATTTTGATCCATCTCTCAGCTCTCTCTCTCTCTTCTTTGTAAGCTGGATACTCATGGGAAAATTTTTTTTTCACGGTGCACCTCAACCTGATCTTGCTTAATTGACTCTCTTCAACTGCGATCTAATGGAAATTGATC
Organism: Sinhomidia bicolor; assembly: GCA_027743785.1. Taxonomy (NCBI): domain Eukaryota; kingdom Metazoa; phylum Arthropoda; class Collembola; order Entomobryomorpha; family Entomobryidae; genus Sinhomidia; species Sinhomidia bicolor. The sequence goes on from JAHZMT010002226.1 coordinate 12,545, forward strand.
TTTTGCTTACGCAAAAAACTGTAATCATCGTCACGATCATACCAATGATGATATTAAATGATAATGATAAAAATAACTGGGGATTATTTGGTACAACAAAATGTACAGGTGTACAAAAAGAAAAAAGAAAAGAGTTGTGTGTATGTAGGTATTATTTATCCATAATAATAATATGATTAATTGCATTTTAAAAGAGGTTTACTCTTTATGATGTGTGCATCTTTTTTTCCTGACAGATAGGCTGCTAGATACTAGGTACAAAATGCTTTGTCCGTCCTACCTCTACTTAAGAACTAGAGTGCTACCGATTTATCAGGTAGCTAATTCCCGACCGACCCGGCAAGAAAAAAAAATAATCGGATCAATTGGAACAATTTTTTTTTGCCGATGATGATCATCATGGTAATAACTGTGATGCTGAGCTTTATTCGTAGCAGGTAATTTATGATGATTTTTTTAATGATAATAAATCTTAAATCAGACATCATCATCACAAGATGATATACGAGATGGAAAAAAATACCTAAAAAAGTACGATAATAATATATTTTTTTCTTTGGTATAAATTTATACATGTTTTATGTTGCTGCCGCTGCGTTGCAGTCTGTCTATAGTTATCCGTTGTTGTGGAAAAAGACTTTATTTGTCGGTGTTGACGATAATAACAATAATAATAATGATGATGATGATGATGATGGTGATGATCTGGTCATGCCGCAATTATATTGATGTTGATTACCTCCCTTTCAACTAGTAAAGTGAGTTGAGTAAAGGAAATAGAGGAGCTTTTTTTTACTGTTTGAATATCATTTTTATAATATTATCATATCATTGATAATATTATGTGCTCATTTGGATTCAATCAAATTTACATTAAAAGTATGCGAGCAATAAAAAAAGTAGGAAAAGTGGAGTCAATATTGAAAACTATTGCTACTACTTATCTAATAATGTCATGTTTAGTTTAGGCACAACTGTGTTATTATCTCGGACGAAGCGAGAGGAGCTTCAGGAATAAGTGAACCAGATAAAATGAAAACGATATATATAAGGTGTGTATGTGTAGGATTGAGTTCGTGATAATTCTTTATGGACTACCTTCTGCCTGTAATAATGATTTTCATCATCTCGATCGTGTCAGTAAGTGAGTATCATTAAAGTTGAAGTACAGCAACGAATTTCATTATTTTCACATGGAACACTTACAAAATAGTTAAAGTAATCTAAAAACGATTACATTAACTAATCATGCAGTAACATGTTGGTATTTATATACGGATAGCAGACTCCAACGGGGAGCAGATGTAATAACTTTCATCTTGAGTTTTCATGTCTCAGTCTATTTTTAAAATTTTGGATAATAATGACTGAGTGGGAACGATGGAGACTAAGATAATTACACCTTGTAGAAAATAATGATTATATCCGTGGGCTATTATTATAATTATTTATTAATGTTGCCAAGACTTCAAAGTGTACAATTTTATTTGCACCAAACTGAATTGGATTATTAAAAAATAAACAGCAAAATACATCATTCTATCTTGTTCTCTCCAGTAAAATTGGGCACGTGAGAAAGTCAAACATTTACTGTTGATAAAAAAGTACCATAAGGCGTTGGGTGCTTATATCGCGAAAGAGATAACATTATCCAGAAAAGCTCATAATAAACAAATGACAGTTCTTTTTATGTGATTTCCCACAGATATTGATGACAGCAGGGACGCTTACTGGTTTACTTGCTCAGCCAAATATTTACGAAAAGAGATGCACGCACACAACTCTTGTGATGATGACTAGATTGATACGTACAATCCATAATAATTCATAACAAGTAATTGGCTAATATTTATATTTGAATTGAAAGAAATATTTTGTAAAAAAAAGTTGAAAAAGTAAAATACAAGCACATCTACATACGTGTAGCAAAAGCAAAGTTTGGTTTCACTTTTATTGAATCAATACTTACTGAGATTATATTTGTGTGTGAATCATGAGAATCGAATCGCCCTTCCCTCTTCCAACTACCTTTGGATCGACGAGATCACAGTAGACGATGCGGAATTACATTGATGTGATGATGTCAAGTGAAGTCAGACAGTCTGAACTGAATGATACTTTTTTTCTACTAGACTGGCTGGCTAGCTAACAACTCAAATGGGCAACAAGAAATGAATATCTATTTTGACTTTTATCCTTTGTTACTTATCACAGAGTAGTTTGTAGGTATGCATAGACATAACAAAAAATAAGATTAAAATTACGATTGTGATAAAGAGTTTTCATTCCACTTGCTTGCGTGTCTTTAGTGCAATGCACAGCTTTAAATAACGACAAAAATATTTTACTTTTGAGCTAGACAGCATGGCAATCGCCCTTTTAATCCGTCATCATGATGCATCACGTCAGACTCTACTGTGGGTACACACACACAGTTCGATGTTTTAAAAACTAAGTACTCGATTTTTTCCTAAGAGTTTTTAGGCACACAGTGAGATATTTAGTAACACTTTTAACAAAAAAAACTTGTCTTTCAATCCTTCAAGTGGACGAACCCGCCCAGAAAACATACAAGGAACTGGAAAAAAGGATGATAATTTTGAAAAATTCTTAGAAGCACACGAAACTTACACTATATACCTACATAAATAGACAAAGTGGCACAGCCCAAATAAACCTACTGCCTACTTGTCTGGTATTTCTCAAGACAAACTGGAATCGTCTTTCACAATGCGACGGGTTTGTCACCTCATGTCCTCTTTCTACTATTACATTTATTTAAAATATTGTTCAAGTTTTTTTAGGTTAGGTAGGAGAATAAGTATTAGGTAACACAGAAAAAACTACAAAACATATCTCCAAATACATTTATAAATATCTACCTATATCCCTTTTTTATTTTTATTACCATTTTAATGTAGTAAATTCAAAAAACGAACGCATAGGAAATGGGAACAGCAAGTAAGTTCAGTGGTCACACAATAAAAAAATACAAATAGCGTTGCTCTGTCACCTTTTTTTCTAACTAGTGTGCACACAGCATATCAACATTTTGTACAGTGAATGAATCACGATGACGATGAGACATAACAATAAATAAAATTCTTGTGAGGTTTGACCCACCGTTTCTTCTTTTCGTAGATTGAAGATCATATCCTTTTTCTTTACTACAACCCTTGCTCAATAGCCTGCCGTCTCTGTAAAAATAGCATAATATTGTGTGTGTGTGTAAGTGATGTAATAATAATAATATCGATGCAATTCAAAAGAACTCCCTCTTTCCATTCATTCTTAATTGTGTATGTTGCAATTGCATCATATTATAGCGACGTCCATGGTAACCCATGCGGAATATACACAAGTCTTTTGAATTAAAAAAAAGAAACTCCAGTCGAGGTAGTTTACTCCATTCAATTATATCCAGTGAGCAGTCACTACTGTGAAATTCACTGTGTGTAGTAGTAATAATAATGGTGCATAATAAAAAAGATGCCTGCATACAAGAAAAGGCACATTCAAAAAAATCACAAGGATAAAGAGTGAAACGGTAAAACTGCATCCGACAAGTACAAAAAAAGACGAAAAATTTTTTTTTCAAAGGAATAAGTAAGTATACAGCAAGTTTTATTATCACATTAAGTAAAGTAAATAAAATTGTAGGAAAGAAAGAAAAATATTGTTACTGCTGTTGCTGCAGAGATACATAATAAATGTACAATAAAAAGAATGTCATTTTGTGTGTGGTATTGTGATTATAAAGCATGGTAAAATTCTTTGATGGTTGAAAAAAAAGTTGTTTTCCAAGATGCATACAGACAGACAGATGATGATGATGATGATGCAGCTTCGTCATTTACTACTTCTCCTAAACAAACCTTATAGTGCTGCAATCGTGAGTGTCGTCAATGTGTAAAGAAAGAAAATTACGAAAGCTTCAAGAAAAAGAAGAAGAAAAAAACAAAATATAAATAATGAGTGAACATAAAGCATGCATATTATTTGTTGGTATGGAGTACTTATTAAAAACATAATTCGTTGGCCATAAAAACGACCAACCAGTGAAATATGCCTGTTTACGTTTTTCTTTCTTTTTTATGCTTTTCTCTTCTTTGTCTTCGTCTCATTTTTCAAGTTGTAATTGTTTTATGTTCTCTCATCAGCACAGTTCTCTTTATACTTTTCTCAACTTTTGATATTCAAGTAAGGCAAATTGAGACAGGGAGTGGAGTGGAGATGAAGTAGTAGAAGGAGGAGTGGTGATGATGGTGGTGGTGGTGAACTACGGCGAAGAGGCAAATAGTTTTTTTTTGAAATTCCACAATATAAAAAAGAAGGAAACAGAGTTATGTCAGCCAATTCATGTCCAGTATTAGCTTTCGTTTTTTTACACTGTAGTTTCCAACAACTCATTATCATTTTTACAAATCAAAAGAACATGCTATGTAATAGTACCAAAGTACCAAAATATTTTTTTTCCTCTTATGTACATACCTACTGACAGAACCTCCTCCCATAAAAAAATTTATTTTGTGTCCCTATATATATATATATATTTCAGAAAGAAAAATATTGTTTTTCAAAGGGTACATATTAGACGTTTTTCTAAAAATATTTTTGTTCTACTAGCTTAATGAAATGTAATACAAGCTCAGTTTACACTTTAAAGAAATAAGAACATAAACGACTTCTGAGAATGCATACAACTATACACGTGCACCATGTAAAAAATGTGTGCTTGCTTGTTCTCTCTGTTTTGTATACTTTCATCATACATACCCAGTCAAGTGTCAGTTGTACGCAGTAGTGGTGGTGATAAGAAAAAGTAGTGAAATAGATAAGTTCTGAAGTAGGTATGTGGCAGCCAACTATGCTTACCACAACACTACCACCACCACCACCATACCAGCAGCAGCAGCACAACTGCACCAGTGGAGGTCATCAAAAGAGTCAGAGAACATAGTCTGCTAGGAGTGCGTAGTCGGCCAGACTGCTCGTCGCCTTAAATTCCATCCAACAAACCAAACCACCTCATGTACTCGCTGCGCACAAACTTTTTATTACTATTTATTGTTACATTCAAAAAGAAAACACTTCCATGTACAATATTTCCGTTCCTTCTTTTCAACATTCAATTCCCTTTTTCTTTTCATCTTTTAAACTAAAATTTTTATTCTTGTGTTGCTCTAAACCCTTAACCTTCCAAAAAAAGTAGTGCAATCTGTACTAAAGTATCTACACACAGCATTTTAAATCGGTATAACTTATAACTGCTTATACTGAAAACTAGCAGCCTTACCATACGAATATACAGACGAATTTTATTTTCATAAAGTATCCCTACTTTGTTAAGAAATGAGCATTTCATTTCGAAAAAGAGAGAGAAAAAATTGTTTTTCTGTCCACTAGTCCACTAGTCCACTAGTAGAAATCCTTCTAATGATAGTGTTCTCCGGCTGCGTCAATGTGTATATTGACGCGTATATTGTATGATATTTATGCAAGAAGTGCATTTCCTTAAAAAGTAAAATAGGCTGCGAAGCCAGTAACTTTTATAATGTATGATTATTGTGTGTTATTGTAAAGGAAAGAATGCGTAACAAGGAAAACTCGCACCCTGCTGGTTGCAGTACCTTAGTATGGCTATGATGTGATGCCGTTCTGTCTGGCGAGTCTGTTTTTGACGACGATGATGATGATGCTTGTTAGAGTGCATTATGTATGCATGATGGAGCATCGGCCGCATCAGAAGAGGATTTGAGGCAAAGACGCCAACTGAGAACGACGCCGTATATCATTCAATCGGCAATCTTTTTTCTCATAAAACGATTACCAACGTTTGGGGATATTTAATAAAATGAACATTTCATTTTTTTCTTACTGACCGTCTTGTTATTTACTGTGCACAGTATACTTATTATTATGGTAATGCCATGCGTTTGACTATACATATGTTGAGATGCTGAGAAGCGAAGATGCAAGGTAAATTCTAATCTTTATCTACAGCAGCATAACAATTGATAGAGGTGTCGTACAAAACAGAGAAAAACATTTTCCTGATTTAAATGCATAATACTACTATTATTATTTAGAGAGTAGAGGCAAGAGAGGGCAATATATTTTCTTTTTCATGTTAGATATGGCGATCATGATGACGATAAGGAGCAGGAGAGTTGCAGGTACCAGAATGTCTGGCGTGCTTTTTTTTCTTTGCCTGTTGGATTGGAAGAAGATGCAACTTGGTGATAAATAATTTCAATTGCCCTTTTACACCACTCTCGCGCGTCATTCCATTCCACTTCATCTCCGAAATCCATTGAGCTTTTCTTGACAGATTGAATTATTATTATTTTTTCCTTGTTCGTCTTCTTATGCAAGCTGATAGGACACTCTGACATAGTGCATTATCTCTCCTACTATGAAGGAATTTTCAGTATTAAAGAATGCATGCATACCTGTAGAAAAAACGTATTGTGTGATACAGTGAGCAAGAGAGAAAGAAGAAGGTGCATTGTTGTGAGTTGGTCCATGTACAATTCACAGAAGGAAAATAAAAACTTTACAGTTTTCTATATTATGTATTACGACTCACGACGACGACTGCTGCTGTACGATCATCGAAAAGAAATCAATGGAAATCAGCAGGAATCACAGAGAGGTTATTTTCCTCTGACATGTACAATACGAAGAATCCAGTTAGTATACTTGTATAGGTACAGAAATGCCCGAGAACCCAATACAACATTATCACTTGAGAAGATGGTTAAAGTACATCATTTCTTAAGAGTGTTTGACCATACCATCACCTAGTCCATTTTTTATGTCTCTCTCTCTCTTAACGCGACCTCTTAAGTAAAAAGTGAAATAAACGATGCAAGTATTCGTATTTTCGTCACATTTATCTATTATTTAATTATTAGACAGTGAAATTTACACAGATAGCTTTGTAGAAGAGGGCAAGGTAGGTTTACTAGGGCAGTATTGCTATTGACATAGTTTTTAAACTATATGTACTTTGTACATACATATATGTTAATAGGTAATGTATTATCAAAAAAAGAATTAGGGACTGCGTTCTGCATTCGACAAAATCTTTTCTAGCGTCGTTTATTCATTGTCTCTTTGAATCGTTCAATAAACTTCCCATAAAAAGGGGATAATATAAGCTATTTTCTAGCATCTTCTTTCACGCAAAACCGTATATATATATACAAATCGGTATATACCTAGATACATTTATAGAGCTAGAGTGATTTTGTTTCCTAATCTGTCGTTCGGATCTCTCTTTTCTCAAAAAAACTATTCATTGAACAGCGTTCCTATTTTTGTTTGATGTTTTCATGCACCTTCTTGTAAAACAGGTATGGAAAAAATGGCAGCAGCAATGTCACCACAACATTGCTACCACCTCATACAGCATACACACAGATTGGTATTCTTATATGGTATTCAATATAAAATTGTCAGGTATTGCCTAATATTATTTACAGGTTCACAGAAATTAAGGTGGTACGGTGTTGGGGGATTGTGGATCACTATCTTTAGTGGCACAGATTTCGTCGACCTTTTCCTTTTGGATAATGATGGTACCTTGCTGTCTGGCAGTGTGATGGTGGTGGTGGTGATGCATTTCAGTCGATTTCTTTTATTCTTTTTTTATTTCGTTTTCCTTATTCGTTCCGCTATTTTCGTTTTTCCAGTGATTCACTATATCACACAATACTACCTATCTCACTACAATAGAAAATAGAAACTACATTGTCCGCTCCTTTCATATTTCCTTTCCTTCTTGTATACTGACGCACTACTACTACACTGGCTTTACAGCAACACAAAGAGACAGAAAAAATCATAATAAAAATGCCATTGCCAATGAATGATGCAAAAAGGACAATTTTTACAACAATTATTAATGTTGAGCAAGGCAGTAAGAAGGCATGTCCAATAATGACGTGAATGACGGTATTGTGTGAATTGAATTGGTGTACGTAGTATAATGGAGTAAGGTGGTTTTCATTCAAAGAATCGTTTTTTTTTCACCAATATGAGCTGAAGATGGCCTGAGTTTTGATACGTTTTCTCTGAGCTGAAAAAAATATTACAAAAAGGTAAGTATTATTTACCTGGTAAACCCACTGACTGCATACGTGCAGATTGCATTATTTCTGAATTGGTCCCGCTTTTTTCACCAAAAAAGAGCATCAATATTTTCTGTTGTAGTATTCTCGGGTTTTTCACTCTAAAGTTTATAGCAAGTAGATTAGCTGATTTACTTTTTGAAAAGTATGAAAAGGTCGACAGTCGGAGGTCCTCCTTCTTCCTTCACCTGAAAAAAAATCCTTTTTACATTTTACTTTTTTTAAACCTAGGAAACAATAGATGAATACACATGGTACAGAGGGTACCTCAATTCAGTATTCAACAATGAATGCACCGTGCCGTAAAGATATTTTACCAGTTGTATTTTTTTACATTGACCTAAACATCATATCGTATTATTAAGAGCACTGAAAGGAACTGCAGAAAATGTAGTTTTACGTTCAATTGTAAATCCGCTTTCTTGAATGAAAAGAGGATTAAGGAATTTAGAAAAAAACATTTTTGAATGAGAAGAAAAAGTGAATGAAAATGAAACCTTGGGGAGCATGATCATCATCGTCATTTACATCCTAAAATGTAGCTAGTAACTGAGGAGTGATTCTTGCAAAAGCATTCAGACAAACTTGTGTTTTTATTATTTATTTCAGGTTTATATGGTGTGTCTATTGTCAAGTGTATTTATTTACATGTTGGAAAATGGATTTTTTGTTAAAAATTACGGAAAATAATAAGTAAAATAAATAGTGTGTTTGATCTATAGATCTTGATGCTTTGTACTTGCAAACATTGCTTTCCACTGATCAAGTAATATTTTTTTATTACTTTGGGCTAAAAAACCTTTAAAAACCCAAATTCAGCAATTAAGAGGAAAATTTTAAAATATCATCATTGCATAATAAACGAAAGGAAATACATTAGCGTGCAG
>JAHZMT010002227.1:0-27081 GCA_027743785.1 Sinhomidia bicolor
GGTGTTTCGGTTGTGGGTGGAAGAAAAGGAAATGGATGCATCTCTAGCAGAAAACTATTTTCCTCATTCATTCATTTATTCATTCACTCACTCTCGCCATCGTACACACCATGAGAATCTCAAGGTAGCCGCAGAGCCTGCTGCTGCTACTGCTGCTATTTCAAAAAGGCCAGGCATGCATGCATACATTTCGATGGGTTTTGTTTTTTTTACCAAAACAGGAAAAAGAAAAAACGGCAGCGGCAGCAGCAGGGAAAAGGGAGTAAAAAGAAAATTTTCATTTGGTGGTAATGCTTCTACAATCACCACCACAACTGCATCTCTTTTTTTTCTTCTTCTTCTTCGTTTCATCTTGTTGTTGTTTCCACCAGGGAGTGAGAGAGAGAGAGAGAGAGAGAATGCGGATCAATATTGTTAAGTACCAAGCGAAATGGATTGATCTCTAAACTACTTACTTTGCACCCAACGACTTGCATCTTTTTACTAAATGCATAATACATAAACTTAACCCAGGCAGGTTTCTGATTTTCTTTTCCATCTTCTCATCTTCTTACATCTTCGCTTTCCAACAAAGTGCACTTTTCCTTCGCATCGTCGGAAAAATAAAAGGCAGAGAGAGAGAGAGAATGAGAATGAAAACGCATAATAAATATATTTGACTACAACCTTATGCTACTACTACGATGATGATGATGATACTGATGATAATCAGGATGATGTTTCTGGTTGGTTTTGCTTCGCTATCACCTTCCTTTCTCTCTTTTTTGATAACGTATTACTTACCAACCATTCCACCACCACCACCGCTATTTTCTTCTCGTTTCTGTTTCTCTCTCTTCTCTCTCTCTCTCTGGCACAAAAAACATACAATACCTTCCAAACCACCGCGACTCATTTCCATACATTTCTGAAAACGAGCAGGCACACTTTCAAGGTGGAAAGAAAGGCACAAGAGATGAGATGAAAAAGGATCAGAGCGGAATAATAAAGATTATACACAGCTTCATAAGAAGAAAAGCTATTGCACTTAGGGATAAAAGGTAGTAGTCGTAGTAGTAGTAGTAAACAGTGCGGGTAGCAGCAATGAATAGGTATGCATGCATTTTCCGGATGATACCCACGCATCATCTTATATAGTTACTTAGCTACCTTTTACCACCACCGCCACCATTGCCGCCGCCGCCACACCACTCATCCCTAATCAACTGAATCAGTTTTCATACTCATTCAACAACCACCACTCTATTCCAGCTTTGTTGATGCTACTGTTGTGTTGTGTATGCTGCTTCTGCTGCTGCTTTTTCTTTTCTTTTTTTGAAAATCAAGTAGGTATGCATTCCAAATTTCATAGAGAGGGAGTGAGAAGACACGAAAGAGAGAGAGAGAGAGAGATTCATTGTTTCCAACTTACTTTGAGAATCTTTTTATGCTAATGTAATAAAGCTACAACTTTTTAATTTAGTAGCAGCTTTATTTTACGGTCCGTGAAAGGAAACTGTCTTTCTCGTTAAATCTCTGCTGCTGTGGATTTCAAACACATGAACACCACGGCAGCAGCAGCAGCAGCGGTAACACTACTTTATATGTATATTCTATCCTCCACCTATTTTTTTTATTTTTTTACCTATGCTTTGTCCAAAAAAATGCTGTGTATACTTTTAGTAGAGAATTGCATATTATTATTATCAGCTTTATCCACCTCTTCTGCTGCGCCGCCAACAGAAGAAAAAAAATAACAGGAAGAGATACTTTACACTTGCATTTTATCTTTTGTATTCAGCAAAACAAAAAAGTGGTGAATGTGTTGGGTTGGAATGGTGGAGGAAAAAAAGACAAAAGGTGGTTTGAATATGTAACTTGTGTTTTATTTTATCTCTTCTTCACTTTCCCCCTTAAAACCATCCATGCCATCACCACCACCACCACCACCACCACCACCACTCCGATGAATAACTTGGTTTTCCCCATAAGTTCATAGTAAATGTTTTTTAGTCTCGTCGTCGTGTTCCCATTCTCGGTTGAAATGAACAACAACAGAATAAATTTTTAGAGAGAGAGAGGGAAGGAAGCATGCAAAAAAGACAAAAGGAAAAAAAATAGAAAGAAAGTTGTATGGTAATTGGAATCGCTAAGGAATAAGGAAAAAAGTGTGTAGTTTCTCATTTGTTAAGAAGTTTTTTTTTTCTTCTTCTTCTCCTTCTCCTCCTCTTCCGTGGATTTCTTTCCAGATAAATACACCTTTACAGCATTATTTTTTTAAATGGAAATTTTTTTTATGTTTGGTGATGAAGACAATGATAGGGAATGGAAAAAAAGGGGAAACTAACTTGTTTGGAAAAGAATTACTATTGCCAACCCAGCCAAACCAGCGAGCCAACCACCACGTCAAACTGATTTTGTACGCCTATTCAGCAGCGGTGAAAATGTCAGGTGCATATATCGTGCATTCGTTTTTCTTTTATGTGTGTGCTGTTGTTGTTGCTGTTGTTGTTGTTACCAACTGAAATAAAGATAATCAGGAATGCTATACGCGGAAATGCTATAAAAAGGGAAAATTACTTTCATTAATGTGGAATGATAAGCCAGATAGAGAAAGGAAGGAAACTAGGGGAAAAAAGGAAAGTGCTATGAATACTATGGTGGTGGTGGTGCAACTGCCAAAAAAATAGGAAGAAAAAAATAATAGGTAATATCACATTGTCTGCTGCTAACTTGCCTGCTTGTCTACTTACTTATTAAGCAATAAAGATCAGTCTTATTACGTTTTTTATTGAGGAACAAACGCCATCTTAATCAATTACACAGCACATTACTCCTACTTTGCTAAACAAGTTGATGTTGATGATATACCTACGGACATTTAATTTTTTTTGTTGTTTTGATGGCAAACGAATGAAAAAAATAAAGTAAAGCTTGTTTTTTTGAGCTAAATGGCACAACAGCATTTTTTATTACGGTGGTTGGTGCCTTTTTATTTTTTTAACATGTAAATACCGTTAGGTGACTTGGCGCCTTGGAAGCAAGCAGAAGGATTACTTGGAAGGAAGTAAGCGTGTGTGTGTTTATACATCATTCCAATTAGTGATCCATCTGTCAAGACGAATTTTCTCCAAGGAAGAGGACGAAGAATGAGCAAGGAGTAAGTATGGAAGCAAAAGTAAACAATATGAGACGTTACAGCAGCGACTCGACTTTTGGAGAACCTCAACTGGTGTAGTAAGATGCACGTCTTAAATGAAACGAAACCTGTGTACAAGTTGTGGCAGAAGAAGCAACTGCTGCTGCTGCTTCTGTAGCCGGCAAAATTAGATTGAGAAACGATTAAGATTTATTGACACAGACAAAATGAAAGGCAGTTGGTGATAGTGATCCGGACACTTTCAATTGGATTGACAAGCAGATTCTACATTGATGCTACATCAATGTACGCATTAAATTGTATTTATGTATTTTGTAGACAATTATTCCGTTTCGTCTGTTTTTATTGAATTTTTTTTATTCTGCTGAAGAAAAAAAACACGGAAGAATTCAGCGTTTATTAAATATTTACATATGTGGAAAAAATGCTAAAAAAAAATTGCCTGTTTTAATAATGACTTTTTCTTTTCTTTCTGGTCGTCGTGGTAATTATTATTATTATTATTGGATTGTTGTAAATTCAAACAGCTGTTGTTTCTCCATTTTTTTCAGTTTCTTGTGAAATGATGCTTAACGTCATGTCGTCAGCTTAGCTACAGTGATGAAATTAAATGCCATGTTTTTAACAAAACATGTCCGTCTGTTGAAATTTTCTCTTGTTCTTCTTTTCCTGAAGCATGCACAAGCATATTTATTAACTCTATAGCAGCAGCAACAACAGCAGTACAAAATACATACTTTTTTCTTGCATTACCGTCATCATTATCATCATCATGGTTCATTTATGTTTATTTATTCAAAAGGTTAAAAAAGTGCATTAAAAACACTTAATCCCTCTGGTAGAAAAGCAAGTCATGCTGACGACGACAAGGGGACCTTTGAAACTGACGGTGGTGGTAGGGATGTGGTGTTATTTACTCTTTTTTTGCAAAATATTATTATGTACGCTATGACTAGAATATTTGAGAGAGGATGCAACGAGAGGGGATGAAATCTGTAAGAAGGAAGAGGGATTGATATACAATATCTAAGCTGCTAGTAGTGATAATGCTAATGTAAAAGAGTTGATGTGTGTGTGTGTGCGAGCAAAACAGAGAGAGAGAGACAGAGAGAGGATGACGAGAGAAAATGATTAAAAATTTAAGGTGACTGACAGGTGCTGCTCAACTTAAAATCAAGTAAACTTTGGGAACTCAGCAGGTTGCCTCGCCTTCTCCATCTGTATGCTCGTCTCTGACAGAAGAGGAGAAGAAGAAGAAGAGAGAAGGACAGAAAAGGGAGAAAGGATGAGCCTCAAGAGAAGATCTCTTCTCTTGTCGACGCCTCAACTTCAACAGTCTTTTTCTTACTCTCTCTCCCTTCGTCTTCCCAACTAAAAATCCTGCACTACGTGCGTACGTACTCAAGCTCACTCTCTCTCACACAGACACAGACACAACTTGCCTACCTACATATTTAAAGTTGCATTGATTCCATCACTTAAAAACGCAATTTAAAATGTGCGTTATTTTTTATCTATGTATATATGCACATATATATATGTTTATATACATATATTCTCCCGAGAATATGCTATATTGTTATTATTATTACGATCACCACCATACTTTTGATCACAGTTGATCTTCTTCTTCTTCTCAGTTGTGCGTGTGCTCTCATTGTCACTCACTCTCTCTATTCCGTACCCTTATCATTGACAATTTTCATTGCAGAAAAAAAACACAAGTATGCTATTATCGAATTATCCCATGTAATACGATACGTTCAAATTTTCCTTCACAATCAATCACCAAACCCATACTTTTGACTTTAGCTTTTCTGTTACATTACACCACCACCCAAAAATCTTGCTTTTCTTTCTACGTTTCTCCATCTCCTCTGTCACACTTTCACATTGCTACAGTAATAAACAGCACACGCGACACAACACATGAGTCCACTTTTATCCTATCTACCTATATTTAGAAATGCATACACACAACAACAGCAACACACATTTAAAATTCCGAATACAGGGGGCAAACAAATTTAGTAAAAACACAGCCTATTTGTGTTTTTTTACAGATAAAAAAAGTGTGCACATGACTTCAACACTTTTTTTTGTCTACTCTCTAGTGATTTTTTTTATTATGTAGACATATTGCTACTTTCTCTCTCTCTCTCTCTCTCCCTCTATCACTTACTGCCTTTCTTGTGTTGTTGTGTCTGTTAAGTAAAAAAAGAATGGTGGTCCAACAACCGTAATAAAAATGACCATGTATTTCCTTCTTTTCTTTTCTTTTCTGTCTGTTTTTTTTCTTTCTCGCCTTCTTCCCTTCGATTTTGCTTCTGCTGCTGTTGCTGTAGATTAACGCGCCTACAAGCAAATCTTTCTCTTTTCTCCTTTGACTATTTCAATTTGTATTTTTTCTCTCTCTCTCTCTCTCTCTTGCACTCTTTTCTCCTTTTCCAATACAATCCATTATTCTGGTCTATCTCCTTTCCTGTTTCCACACTATCACCATCACCCGGATTACATATATATTCTTTTTTTTTCTTAAGGAAAAAAAACCAAGCTCTGCTGCTGCTACGGTAATTAGTTTCTCATTTTGTTCTCTTCACGCTCTGCTTTTTTTCTCACGTTTTTGCTGTTGGAATTTTCTCTGCTCTTTGTTTAACATTTCATCACGATACTTAATCAAACAGGTACGTTTTTTTCACTCTCTCTCTCTCACTTCTTTTGTCTTTAAGACAAAAGGCAAAAAAATTGTGTGTTACGTGGACTTCTATTTATATAACCGACATAAAAGCTGTAATGTATTTTTTTTGATTCTCGTGGTTTGCTAAGTAGTTGTCTCCATGGTTACTTTAATAGTGTCTATTTATCATTTTATGAAATCTCTTCCAATTACGTATTTACATTAAATTCCTCAAAATACTCACTGCATTTTTCTTTTTGTTTTATTTCCACTATGACGTCAATAAATACCTCTAGCAAGCATGAGAGCAATAAGCAAACTCACACATTTTTCCCCTAATTAATTCCAGCAAAAAGGGTGAAAAATTCGATGTATTTACCAGATAAAGAAAGCGTTCAAACAAACAGCATGAGTAAGTACTTGTTACTATTATTATTATTATTTGTGTAGTAGCCGTGTGTATATTATTTTACTTGCCTATTATAATCTTTACTTACTTACTTACTTACATATGTGGAATAGTATATTTTTATTGGCTTGCTTACAGCCAATTAAACGTCCCAAAAAGCATTCCTCAAGTGCCATCTACAAGTCAACAGCTTGTTGTATTTAAATGGATGATAATACGATACATTATAATAATTGAGTGGCCATTTTTCTTTTCATACAAACAACAGCAAAAAAATACATTCACGTTTATGATGAATCTTTCTCTCGACAACGATATTATCCTCTTTGCAAAAAAAATTCAAAGAGAATAGGGTTTTTTTAGCATAAAAAACAACATAATATTTTGTACACCAAAATTGCTATAGAACCTTTTTTCCCCAAAAATAAAGAAATGATATAATACAGTGATATGTAAGGTAAGTAGGTAGTTATGTATGAATGTATGTACATATATCATTATGCAAACGAGCCAAATGACTGACAAGTAAGCATCATTTATGCAGCAGGGGAAAAAAATATCCAGCAGTAATGCGAATATCTCCGGCATACATACATACATACATGCATGCATGCATGCATAGTTTAAAAGGCTGGTGGTATTATTATTATTATTATTATAAGCGCCACTACACCACACAGCACAGTAATAATAATACTGTATTATCCTGTGGTGTTTTTCAAAATCCTATTCCACACCACACAAGCCTTATTGAAAGCCGACGAGCACGGCATTTTATGAAGAAAAAAAACATACTGACTCACACACACACACACACACACACTCGCTAAAGTAACGATCAAGAAGCCTTTTTCTTGCTGCTTCAATTTTTATATTCATCATAATAGCAGCAAGCTTATAATACATGATGATGATGGTGGAGAGGTGTACATAGTAAATGCAGATGGATAAATGTTATTATATATTTTTTTCTCTCTTTTTACCTTTTGCTAGTGCAATTCAACGAGATTTCATGGGTAATACGACAACGATGATGATGATAATGGCGATGGCGTTTGTTCAGTGTGTTTGTTTCGTTCTCTTTTTTTGTAAAATTCAATTTTTTTTTCTTATGATTATGCTTGCTATTCTTGCTAATATTATTATGCTAGCTGTGTAAATCCTTACTGCTAGCACACCACACAGTAAACCAGTTGGTGGATAAACACAAGAAGAAGAAGGGTGGTTTTTTTGATTGCTGTTTGTTGGTTGCTCGTTTCAGTTGCATTACATATTATTATTATTATTATTTTCCTTTTCGTTTTTAAAGTTAACTCGACAGGAGCGATTTTATCACGCCATCCAGTAACATTTTTTTTCCTTTCTACGTGAGATTTTCGCATCGTAAATCCACCAGCTAAGTACCAGAGTACGAATGTGCTTCACATTATTTTCGTTGTAATAATCTTGAATTTCATATTTTTATATGTATGTATGCATATGTATGTATATTTATTTTTCTACAAAAAGGTACATTTCTACTTTACAATAAAATGCTGTTTTTGGTATTTTTTTTCGGCAAAAATAATGCACGTAGCAACTGTGTATGTATGTGTGTGTGGTGTGGTGTTGGGGGATGTAACGTAATCCTTTTTGAATTTTTCACTAGGTAGTTACATTTTTTTGAAAATACAACACATTTGATAAAAATAAATGGCTGTTTTGATAAATAGATGATAAGCAAGCTCTCACCGACAAACAAACAGGAGTTTTCTTTACAGTAAAATTTCAAATGACAAGAACGACGACAACAACAACAACTGCCGAGTACAAAAATTGTTTCACTTTCTTTGATGTGCCAAAATATTAGCAACTTTTGGAAATATTGTCAGCAGCGTAGTTAAACTTATATTTGGTTTAAAATTCAACTAAATAATAAAAATAATGCAATTTACCCACATATTTCTTAAAATTTCTAAATATGGCCGCCAGTCAGTATTTTAAGCAGCAATACAATGAGGATGACGACTACGAAAACGGCCATATTTCTTTACTCAAAAGATATTTTCACATGCAATCAAGTTATTTACCAAAAGTCGCCATTTTATATATATGTACATATATACCTATACCTAGTCGTTAATTTTTGCACGTTTTCGGCACACACATATGTACTTATATCCAAAAAACCATCATTATTTATTGTAATTATAACTCTGCATTACTCTGTACTCTCTCTCTGCCTTTGTTTTCTTTTTTCCTTGCCGCAGCTATGCCGCTCTGCTCAGTGAGAAAAGAAGGTGTGAATCTTACAGGTAATTAATGTGGCTGTCACTTAACAAATTTCATGTCATGCACGATCATGACGACAACCAAATAACAAACATCGCATCAGTCAGAATCGAGTGTCGGCGGTGGTGATGATGATGATGATATAATACCATAATAATATCACACTCGCTTTTCGGAAGGACCTCAAAAAGATGTGTTGTTATTTAACATGTAATAACAAGTAATAACAACATGTTCAAGAATACCTAAATGCTCTTTTACCTGTCGAACCACCATGATTATTATTATTATTATCATCATCATCATCTTTAAGTGTAAAATACTAAATAAATATTTTTAAATAGATTGTAATTGCAGGCCTCTTTCCTTTTCGTTATTTTCTTTTGAGTGGAAAATCATGACTACGACGACGACACGTTGACGTTTTAGTGAAGAGAAAAAATAAATAAACACAAGGGCGCACATGACCATGATGACGAGTACCTGTCAGAAACGCATTAGCAAGAAATATCGCTTGATTTTTCCGCAAAAATAATAGAATAATAATAAGTGTAGTTTGTAGACTAGAACAGGGTATGTAAGTATCTAATAATGCCATTCACAAAGTAAAGCGTATATATATACATTTTATCTTGAAACAGTGATAAGACGTTAAAATCACCAACTGCAATAATAATGCATAATAAATTCTAAAAGTGTCTTTTAGGCAGAGTAAGAATACTGTTGCTAGGGATTTACTGTCAATGTATTATTTATTATTATGATTATTATTGACGTCTGTTTGTTTCTGTGTGAATTTTCTTTTCTCTGGAAGAATTTGAGAATAAAGCAGTATTACAAGTAGTGGAATGCTGAATGCTGATGACGATGATGATAACAATGTTATGGTGTTGATTGTTGTGAGGATGGTGGATAACCTGAGCTAATCTTGCGTAGTTGTTGGTATTGCTCCGACTACTACTATCAGATGATTGTAACCGGTAAGTAAAGTAAACTGTCGTGTAGTCACATACCTTTTTAATGAGTCCCTCATTGGTGCCGACAAAGGCGACCGTGTGTTGTTCTGTCAAGGCGAGGGCAACTGATGTCATCAAAACTTGAGGAAACTCGATAGCAGCAGTCTGGATGATTGGAATTGCTCCCGAAATTTTGAGACCGACGTCACAAAAGTTGGGAATGTTACCAGCACCCTGAAATAAGCAAATGCATAAAAAATGTATTAGCATTACAACGATCAATTGTAACATTGTATATTTTTAATATAAAAATAGCAGGTGAGCGAGATAGAGAGAGAGAGAGCAGGAAAGGTTAAAGAGGAGAATATATTGCCGTTTTTTAATCAATTGACCTTATATACATATATAAAAGTTGCGAAAAAAAATACGGAAACACGAGGCCTATTTTTTTCTGCTGATAATTTCAATATGGGTTGTTGACGCTGTTGTTATCAGAAATTATTATTTTTTCTTCTCTTCAATAATCAAAATATTTCAACGCACGTAGGCCACTGAACTACGCTTATCGTAATAGTAGTAATTCATTTATATTCCTTCTGATTACATAATACTCGTCACGTCACATTGCGTTGCGTACCTTCACGTAACCTTATTATTATTACTTTAACACACAACCTTTTTAGCATATCTTAACTATTTTATACCATTTAGCCGGTATCAATTTTTAATACACGACCTTCCTTTCAGCTTCCACACATTACAATCTTGCATTCTTGCTCACTTACCAGCTAACACCACCACCACACCATATCATCGTGCTGAATACCTTGTCATATCGCAAGTTCCATTCCATAAGAGAGGAAAAAAATAAAGAAAAAAAAATCTATTCCACTATCTACCAAAAAGGAAGTAAATTTTCCAACAACCTTATCATACACGTCTTTGTACTTTCAACGTTTTGCTAACACCGCCGCCGTCAAGCCTATTGGTGGTGCTGGTACTGTTGTTGTTGTGGTACCTTACTTTTTTAAAACTTTGTTGTCGTCATGTTGTTTAATATTGCCCTTGCCTACTGCTACGACTAACAATATACACACCACTTACTTCTCTACTTGTTTGTCGATTTTGCTTTTTAGCATGTTTATTATTACTACGGGTACACAGAGGCAAACGAGACACACACATTAGTTTGCTTATCTGTACGACGACGACGACGACTCTTGTGCTGCTTGCTAAGAACCAGAAAGAAAATGTCGTTTTTTCCCACAGAAAAGAAGCAACGTCGTCAGTAATCGAATTCTTCCTCCAGGTCTGGATGCATGAAGCAAGAGAAAAAAAGCTCAGCCATGAAACGGAAGGCAGAACACATTTTTCCATCATCTCCGTCTTCCTCAAATATTTCCGACCTACATAGAACAACAAAAAGTGCTAGACGGCGACAACAACATCACCACCAGCACTACTACTACTACTACTTTTGTAAAAAAAAACGTCCAGTTAAAAAATAGAAGGCACACGTTCGCTTCTCTCGTACAACACGCTGCCATATTAATATCAAGACGTGAGCAGAGAAATACGGAGAAAAAAGGAGAGAAAAATTACGACGGAAATCATTTCCGCAACCTATATAAATAGGTATATATATATGGCCTGTTAATCTTATCATCTCAAGTATACTACCAAAATGCAAATAAAATTTTATATATAGTGTTGCCCGTGGCAAAACATGCTACATTCATAGCATGTGCCCATATGTCTAGCCAACACTGCACTACTAAATATTATGCTTACAGATTTACAGAGGAAAAAACACAGTTTCAGTTTTCAAAGTTTGTTTCACAACTTTTATCCACGTTATTATGATCAATAATTATAGGGCATTCAACCGAAAGCCGTTGCATTTCTTTCCGAGGACAAACCATTTAGCACACATTATTATGCTATCTTTATACCTTTCTATCCTATCGCATCACATCATCATCATCATCTCAGTTTATACTTCCAAAAGTAGTTCAGCTCAGTCTCAAATCTCCCAAAGTAAACTTTATCAAAAAAATTAGGGCAGTAGCTGTACTCAAATAAAATATTTATATACACATGATTTTCTTCCAAAGTCCATATTATTCATCCCTCTGGGTTTTCCTTTTTTATTGTAAAAGTAAAGATTCCACATATAAATATTATTATTAGTAGAAAAGTCTTCTACTTACTCGTTTCTTTTTCATTACCCATTATCATCATAACGCATGCAGAGGAACATTATTACCAAGCAACAGACCACCACCACCACCAAATATTTACCTGACATGTTAAAAGTGTGTACCTAAGTACAAATATGAGCAATGAATAATTGCACGGGTATTACTACTTTTTTCTCTCGCTTTCTTTCTTCCTGTTATCAGTGTGGTGTCTCGCTCACCGCAGATGCGGTGCTATTCAGGAGGATAATAATGTAAGTAGAAAAAAAGAAATGATTAACTACACAACAATAAAATGTGTAATATACTCCAAAACTATCAAACTACTGCTAAATTCCTATTATGATGATGGCATGGTTCAAGTTAGTGGTACTGCTGCTGGCAAAAGTAGCAGCGGCAGCAGCAGCATCGGTAGTTATCTCGATAAACTAGGTATATTGTAATTGTATATATGCATATATATGTGTGTGTGGCTGTACGTAACTGTTGGATAGAAAGATTATACACTTTTTAAAAAACTATCATTATTATTTTATGGCAGACAGGAAAACGAAGACGACGGACGATTGCTGGGTGCTTGTTTCCACTACTCTCCTCTCTGCACGATATCATGGCATGGCAGCCTAGCCATCATGGCGGTGGTGCTAGTGGTGGTGGGGACGATGATGATCATCGTCATGGACCTCGTTTTGAAAACCCGCAGGATACAAAGTTTTGTGGAAGGAGATTCATTAATGTAATTTCTTGTTTCCCTCTTGTACAATTTCTAAGAGCAGATGGGAGAAGGAAAAGAGCATCATTCTAGTCATGACCATCATCATCATCACCACCACCAACGACAACAACATTAACAGGAGGACAACCAAAATTCAAGACATTTTCTTTTCAGTAAAGTGCATCAGTAGCAGTAGCCAGTCGAAAAAAAATATATATCGTCTTGTGCTCCTTTCTTCGACAGTACAATATTATTATTGTTATTATTAATATGATTACATACATGGCAGCTGCCTCAAATCAGCTTCTTTTTTTGTTGTTTACTACTACCCAACAGACTCACTCACAGTGAGAGCAGCAGCAACAACAATAATCAGCGAATATAATAAATAAATGGGGAGTGAGCAGCAGCCGTAGTAAATAAACAAACTCATTCCAAAAACATGCTGCTGCTTCTATTGCTGCTCCTCTTCCGTCCAGCAATACTTTAAATAATAAATGTTCCACATTTCTTTTCTAAAGAAATAGGGATGACCACTGAAGGTCAAAACAACCATTTTGCTTAGGAAATAGGAAAAAATAAAATTGTTTTTTTTTTCTTTCAATAATTTTAAGATTTGCCAATGTGATATATATGTGTGTATATATGCCAGTTTCAAAAGGCAGAAAATTGGACAAGAAGAAAGAAACAGAAAATTGCAATTTTTTGGTTGGAGTTTGGGGTACTTTTAGAAAAAGAAGAATAAAAAAACAGTTGTATTTCCTTCAAACAGCAAACATACACATTCCACATTTTTTTTACAAAAAATGCCATTTATATTGCTCCATATTTTCCCCATGATTAAATAGCACGTACATGCCTCGTCTTGATGTTGTCTACACACATATATGTAGGTATAGATAGTTAACTGCCTCTATATCCTCATCATCTTCTCTGTTATTATTACAATGACGGCAGGAGACGGGAAAAAAATAGGTAGTTATGTGAACTCCTGTATCATTTTCTAAATAGCCATTATTGCACTTATGTGATTTGTGGGGGAGCAACGCAGCACAACAGGGAAGTCGAGGATATTCTTGGAAAAGTAGTGGAAAAAGATACATGATAAAAATATATATAAAAAATAAATAAATAAATAACCTGATATTGATAGATGCGCATTATTATTATAGCAAAAGTCCGACACACTGTGTAACCGCAACAGCGTGGCAGCGAGCGACACATTAGTAATAATAATAATAATAGTAATAATGGCAATGAAAAAAATAAGAAATTCTAGCCACACATGTGATAATATTTTTTCCCGTCTTTTGATAGGGTAAATAGTAATTGTGAGTGGTGGTTTTGTATACATATTTTTTTGTTCAAAAGTACACTATTTGCTTTCTATTTATATGAATATCGGGTAGTCGTGTAGCTGATTTTGCTGATTTCCTTTTTATTTTCCTAACATGAAGCAAGTTCACGAAATGGGGTAAAATGAAGAGAAAAACAACAAGGAAATCAAAGGAATAAAAGAATGATGCAACGTGTGTGCGTAGGTATATCTATGTGTATTTGTGAATCATTTCTATAAAAACCAATAATAAATGGTATGATCATCATCATCACCATGTTTTCCTGTACTGAGGTTTCTGGTGTAGTATAACGTATTAAGTATAAGTGTGGTTTTTTTTGCTTGGAGACATAAAAAGAGAGCGAGAAAGAGAGAGAGATGCATTTTTTTCCTTTTCGTTGTCTCATCCTCTTAGTAGTCGTTGTCGTCGTCGTGCTTGAAGATAAAAAAATAAAAAAGGAAAAAAAATTGTAAGTAGTAAACTGTGAGCAGCAGAGAGAGAGAGAGACTATTTTTTTCTTTCCTTTTCATTATTATTTGGAATATACGCAAACGTCCCAACAGATTTCAATAGCAGATATAAAAAGAAGTATTACTGATACTCCTGTCTGATAGCAGTGAAAATAGGGTGGAAATATATGGGATATGAGAGAATTATGTACACGAACGACCATTGTTGTTCGCCTCTTCCTCTATTACTTTATGCCATCTCTCCCTTCTTCGTCTTCTTCTTTAGAAGTAGGTACACTTTCTTTATGACGATGATCATCGTCATCATGACGAGAACAGGCAGTGATGCTGCTGCTTGTTGTATTCCTTTATATAGCGTGTTTTCCTTTTATTTGCTCATGTGGTGGTGGTGGTGGTTGTAGCAATAGCAATGGCAACGGTTGTCCATTTATATTACAACAAGTATAAAATGACACGACTTGTACGCAGGGTTTTAGTGGTGGTGGTGGTGGCAGCAATGGTGATCGTCATGATGATGATGGTGTGCGAAGCTGTTATTCGACTGAAATGATTCTTCAGTGTGTGGTGGTGGTGGTGGTGATGCACAGAGAGTAACTTTTATAACTACTGTTATTATTATTACCACTACTGAATCTTCTCTATGCAGGGATATATGCGACACCTCCATTCCACTCCACCACCGCCAACAAAAAAGTTGCACACGCACGCAAACACGCATTATTTTATACGGACACACAAAGAGTCAAGTTATTGCTGGCTTGGCCTCCCAATGTCACATGGAACACTGCTCAAAAAAAGTAAAATGTGAAGTGGTAGTGAGTGAAGCAGTTAAATAGTCGAGTGACTTTTTATTCCTTGCTCAGCACAAGATGCACACGAAGATGGGAATTTACATAATGTATTTGCCATTCCATTTATGAATGTTTCAAATGAAAAGAAAAGAAAAAATGCATGTGTAGTCAGTCGTTGTGCTTCTGCTGCTGCTGTTGGCTTTGTTTACTTATCGCTCTCATCATCAGATTGCAAATTAAAGTTTTACATTTATAAAAAATGAGAATGTAATGCCAACAAACTTAAGACATGACACACAACATGTATTAGATGCAGATGATAAATTTTTTGATCTACACTTTTGGAAATAATAAATAGTCAAGAGAAGGGAAACTGCAGCAAGAAGATAGGAAAACTTTTCATTCTATTTTTTTAAAGTTTTCTTTTTTTTTCTTCAAAAATGATACACAGCATGTTTAAGAAATTAAAATGCATAATAATATTTTTTTACTATATACTCACTATATATATATAGTGAGAGATAACATGAATGAAAAAGAATGCATGTGCATTTTGGTGCACAAGCTGGAAAATCTACACCACTCCATTCCAATAGGATAAAAGTTTCAGATTCTTTTTTTTTCTCCTTTTAGAAAAAAAAACTTTTTAACGCGATATTATGTTTTATGAGATATTCCTGCCACTTTCCACCGTCTCATCTTACACAGAAAAAAATACTGACTGAACTGTGTGGTGCCTGCCTCTGCCTGCTTTTTCTGCTAAAGGGGATGACTGTGTCCATTCGCCCGTGCATCTATTATAATGTCCGTGCCTTTTCCATCCCATGGCAACTTTTATATATAATATTATGATGACGACGACCATGATGATGATGATGATGACGATGTTCTCATGTTATAAAGGAAAATTATGTATCTAAAAAACTAAAATAATGGTATGGCATAGAAAGAGAAGTGGTATTATATTCTTGTGAAATGATGAGAGAGAGAGAGAGAGTGTGTGTGTCAGTGCGTGTGTCGGTCTTGCTTCCTCTCTCTCGTCTCCCTTCTCTTGAACCAGTCTTCCCGTCAGGGTTGCTGGTTATAACTGCCACCACCACCGCACTATCATCACCACCACCACCATTGCTGCTGCTGCTGCTACTACATATAAAACACACTGTACAAAACTTCCATGATAATAATGCCTTTGCCTGCCTGTGTGTTCTCGACCACCACCAATTTATTATTTTTTTCTTGTTCGCCCTACAACAGACTGATAGTAGTGGTGGTTGGTTGGTTGGCTGCTCTGCTGTTGCTGTTGCCATACATCATTTTATAATAATAAATACTTTTATAAGTGCATATTATACTTTTGTGTGCAATGCCTGTGTAACAATAAATGCCATCGTGATGGTTTCGCTTTGCTTCTTCCCTCTCAATTTCATCTTATGTCACAGAGGACGAACAAGAAGAAGAAGAAAAAAAGGAAGAAGTAAAAGAAGAAGAAAATGATAAAGAGGATGAGGAGGACGACCACGAACAAGACAAAAAGGAAGACAAGGAATTTTCAAAGGAAACCCTTGCTCACATACTTTCCATCTTTTTAAAAACGGAATTGGCCCATATATTCACATCCAGATGACATTTACGCACCGCACACACACACTTTTCTGGATTCATTGTCAACGCGAAACAAGTGAACCGTCACATGCCATCATAGTAATATAAACCGTCTTTTTACACGCCTCGTATTTCTCAGCAAATCTCTTTCTATTTTTTCCCTCTCTTCTTCGTCCTCTCTCTCTCTCTCCTTGCACAATTTCATTCTTTTCTTGTCGTCTCTGCAAACTTTTGTAAATAGAGTTTTGTCCAAATAATGAGCAGCATGTCATGTTCTCTCCCATTTACTGCAACATGCACGCAACCATATTATTCGTTGTAAAAACACTAACAATAATGCTTGATTTCTCTCCAGATATATATGTTTTTTCAGAGAATAATAATAACATGACCATATTTATTATTATTATTATTACCAAACTGATAAGCTACAACTAAAATAGTAGTAGTATGCACAAAACTAACTACCGACACAACAGCAGCAACGACTAGAGAAGAAGACAACGTTGTTGAAAACGAAGAAAAAAACACACAATATATTTTTTGTGCGATTACTTAAGCCACTTTGTCTTTTTATTGTTCTAGCAAACGAACCTGAGCTTTATTTCCCCCATTGATGTTTTATCATTAAATTTTAAAGCTATCAAATAAGGAGAAAAAATTGTTGCTTGCTACATGATACAGTAGGAGATGATGATGATGATATGATGTAATGTTGCTGCTGCTGTTGTTGTTTTTTCTCAAGTGACTCCATTAAAATTTCACTCGAAGCTCATTTACTTTCATGCGAACCTTTACAGTTCTAGTACAAGAAGTAGTAGTTGTTGTTTACATGCACATAAAAAGATATAAATGCATGTATTTATCAAGAAAATCCTCAACCCCTGTGCTTCCCTTCTTTACGTCGTCTCCTCCTTCTAGAATATTTTGAAGAAGAAGAACGGGCACATAACTACTGCTGATTAAATGTCATTGTCAATTAATTTCACTTTGCTGCTTAGAAAAACGACAAGTGGCTGCAGCAAAAAAAAGAGTGTCTTCTGTTCTCTATCTCCCTCTCTCTCTCTTTCACTACATTGCTTGGTAATATGATCCGATTTTGCCATTGGAATTCCTGCTGATCTGGTCGTGATAAAATTGCAATGTGTCTTGTTCATATAAGGCCATGTATCATCATCATTATCATGGTCGTCAATTTAGATAGAGTAGACATCTATATTTTAGTAGAAACGTGGAAAAGTGATCTTTTTTATATTTTTTTCTTTATTTTTTTTCTTTCTCTCTCTCTCGTCATAATCGTCTAACAGTTGTTTTTTTAGAGAGAGGCTTAAAAACACACAAAAGCCAATATAACAATAATGAGCTGTGGGGATTTTTTCGTATTTTTTTTTCTTGTAACACTATCATGAAATTAGAGAGAGAGAGAGAGATGGAGAGTGAGTGAAAAAAGATTCTAAAACTACTTTTCTTCATCTTCTCTTAAAACTTGTTTAATTTAATTAAACTTTGCTACTGCTTCACTTTTTCCAAGTATTTCTTCTCTGCCCAAGTTTTATCTTGAGCAGAGTAAATATATTCTTAGAGAGTTGAGCCTGCATGCATCAGCAGCAGCAGCACGTAGATTGACTTTTGAAGTAGTTAATAGCGGTGGTAGTAGTGGTGATGATAATACCATGTTACTTTCTCCATATATGTACACAAGCAGGGGCAGCACATTTATATTAAATGATATTATTATTATGATTTTCCAAATGTTTTAACTTTTAACCAAAAAAAAGTTTAATCACGTTTTAAAAAGTTATTTGAGTACGACGGGGGAAAAAATCTCGAGAGTAAAATGAAAATGCGTGTCTGATATAATTTTCTATTAGTGAGAGAGGGAGAGCGAGAGAGAAAGAGAAGGAATGTGAAATTTTTCTATGGCATTATTAATGAATGGCCACTTGATGTTTGAAAGTTGCAAATACGGATAGGTGGAAAAAGGGAAAAGGGAGTGAGGTATTTTGTAAGCAGTGTTTAAGGTATGAATGAGTCAGTACGAAAGTCTCATTGATTGTATTGAAGCGAGCGAGGGTGGCCGTGCCTGTCAAGTCTTGCTGCTGCGAAGCTGCTGGGCCGCCCAGGCCCAGTGAGCCCATCGGGCCTAATGATCCCGACCCATAATTTCCCAGCCCAATTAACAATCCAAAGAGGACGTTGAAGCCAATGGAAGCTTGTGTCGTCAAATGGGAAATCCCGTCAGCTGCTCTCATTGTTGTCATCAATGACGGAACGACGAGCAGTCTGTTCCCTCAGTTCTCTTGATCAAATCTGGAAGGAGAGACAGAAAAATAGAAAAAAACACACAAATCATCAATGACAGTCCATTATTCATCACGTCAAATTTCATCATTATTATTGCAATCACACAGAAATGCACAGCAAACATACACACGCACACACACACCCGCTTCCCCCAACTAGATATCACACGTTGAAGGTGGTGGTGCACCAGCAGTAGCAGCCAACTAATAGCAATGATAATAATAATAATAATCAGCAGCAGTATAGCAACTCGTGTACTCTCCAAAGCAAACTACTTGCACCAACCGAAACTCAAAAGTTTTAATCAGACAACTCATATTTCCACAGCTGTGACACGTCAAATAAATCTCATGTCAACGAAAGGAAAGAAACAGAGATACACAAGTCGAGATAAATAAATATTTAGACGATTTGCACTCTTTCCGACAAATTGTCTGTCTGTCTTCTGCCTGCCTTGTCTCTACTACTTCTACTTTGCCATTTTAACGTGCGCTTTTGACTGAAATGCACATTTTAACCTGTCACGGAGCACAAATCATTTTAATGCATACATAATTAATATTAATGCTATTCATTCATGTATACCATCACCGTTCTCAAAAGCATTTTGTCTCGTTTCAAGATCAGATAACTTTCAAGGACCCATTACGTATATTATTAAAGTGGTATGCGCATTGTTACAACGAAACTGTGTGTGCACTTACTTATCGGACGAGCTTCTCCTCCCCACAAAAACTTTAAAAATAAATTCATTTCCAACTCGCAGGCTCTCTCCTTTTCACCACAAATGGAGAAAAATGGCGAAAGGGCTTACGTCTAAAAGTAGTTGATTAAAATTCTAATTAAAATTACTTCACGCACCACTACAACTACAACCAATTAGTATTAAAACATTTTACAAAAAAATACTGTATTCAGCCCACCGAAATAATGGGAAAAGACGCAAAAGTAAACAAAGTGATGAGCCAACAGCATTCTAACATATTAAATGTATTACTTTATACCCATATCATTCACCGCTTGATAACGTGCCAAGTAACACTTTTTAAATTCTATTACTTACGTACGTACAAAATAATGTTACCCAAATCGTAAACAAAAAAATTGGAGGGAAAATTCAGTTTCATTTTATTTTCCTCAGGATGAAAATTGAAAGTAACTCAACTGTGAGTCAAGTTGTGTGGAAAAAAAAGAACAGGACAGCTATTTTTTTACGTGGGCATATTATCATTATTTCTAATACTACACCATTGACGCAAATTATTATAACAGAAGAAAAAGCAAGCTGTACTCAATTATTTCCTTTGACAACAAAATACAGTTTTGCTGGTAGAAGCACCCTTCATATTAATAACAATAATAATAATAGTTGTCCCTATTTTCTCCATATTACTTTTTTCATTTTCCTGTAGTCTCAACCTTTTCCGGCTGACGATGATAATAATGATGCTTTTGCAGAGCGGGTGTTTCAAAAACAAAATTTTATGCATATGTACGGAAATTGGTAAGCTGAGAGAGAGAACAAAATGAAAATGAGTACACACACCACAAAATGATATAGTTTTACTTTTATTAAAATAACAAAGTTTTCTCGTACTATAATAATTTTTTTTAATTTCAATATTTAATTACTATTAGAAACTATGTGTGGGTGGTCAATTATTAATAATTAAAATGTTAATGATAACGAGAAAAAAAGTAATGTATGTTAACTTCGTGTGTTTTTTTAGAGGGAAAAAATAAATGAAACAAAACAAGCGTGTAGTCACGGATTGCTAACCTCGAGTTTTTTTTCGTAAGGAAGGAAACGTGGTGGTTTATTTTCATTGTGCTTGTTTTTCTCCGAAAAAGAAAAAAAAAATCAGTATTTTTTATTCCAGCTCTACATTTTCATGCTCACTGGATGTTTTTGTGGACTGTTTGTGACCTGAGCTTTGGATTTTTTAAAATGTGACTTGCTCTACTAGTAGGAGCATTTGTGTGCAGGCTACAGGATAATTTTTTATATGGAGAGCTTCCAACAACTCAAGTCCCTGTCATTTTCGTTATTTTCCCCTGCTGGTCTACAATAATGTACTTGTATCATTCCCTACAATATGTATTAAATTTTAAAAACAACCGTGTTTTTTTTGGTTGTGCTCTAAAAACTAAATAGAGCGTACAATAATAATAAATATAATATGATGAAACAAGAGGAGAGATGAAAAGGACAGATTGAAACACACAACACACACTTCCAGTTTTCTGTTACGTTAAACGTACATTATTTTTGTCTTTATTTTTAATCTGGAATGGTACAAAAAATACTTTTTTTCGCTTGGTTCTTTTTTTGAGCAAATAATACAACTAAATTTGTAATAATCATTAAAAAGATAAGTACACACACAAAGTTTTTTACAGCTGTACTATAAATTTATAAATATGTGTTTTAAAAAACGGGAAAAGGACGCGCAATCTTATTTTAATTTTGTCCCTGCACACATGATGCAGATGCAAGGGAAATGGATACCAATAATGTATTATTATTAATACGCAAACCAACTATTAATGTAGACTGACAACCTCTACTTGAAAAGAGTACTCTATACTTTGCAAGGTGACGGAAAAAAATATTCAGCTGTAAAATTAAATTAAAAATCAGGAAGGAAAGCATTTTACAAAAGGGGAGAAATGTGAAACAAAATGTTGTAATGATGGTAATAATAATTACTACTGTAACAACAATCAATAACAATAATAATAGTAATACCAGTGCACTATAAAATTTATTGACAGGGAAAAGTGCACATTAGTTTTGTTGAATACAATTCACATTCTCTATTTTATTTTTAAAAATGTATACCTACCTACTTTTTTATTTCATTTTGTTCAGTTCTGCTCCTCAAATCAAGCACCGGCAATGCACACCAAGTAAAAAAGAGATACTCAATGAGAATGAGAGAGTGTCTGTCAGTAGTAGTAAAAAAACCTTTTCCCTATCAGAATTCATTAAGGGCGCAGCAATAAGTGCAATTGTTCCAGGCGAGTGAGTTGAGTGAAAAGGTGAAAGATCCATTAACCAAAAGAGAGCACAAAGGATGAGAGCAGTAAATAGAAAAACAGTGTCTCTGGTTTCATAAAAATATCATGTTGAGGAGGAAACTGTATAAATTATTTTACAATTTTTTTTACTCCTTGATGTTTGTATGTGTGTTGTGTGTGCATTTGATTGTAAAAAATGTATCTTTCTATTAAATCTAAAAATGTATCGTAGCAATAATAATAATACTAACAATAACAACAACCCTTCCATTTCCATATCTCTCCATTCCATTCAACCTTTTTTTAACGTATCCATTCAATTCTCTTATTCAATAGGAGTAGAAGCAGAAGCAGCAGCAGCAGCAGAAGTACACCATGAAAACTTTATTGCACGCATTTAGTGCTACATTAATAGCTTTATCCTATCATCATCATATCATCATCGTCATCAAGAGGAGCAAGCTGCCGCCGCCGCCGCATCTGGAAACTAGTGGAAATGTTTTTAGGGAAAAGTATTATTATTTCACCAAGTTTGGCAAACATGAATGAATGCGTGTTCCGTCTTTATTTTTCGCCCTTTTTCCACATCAACCACATGTAATCGTAATGGCAAAGAGTGACTGACTGATTGTGAGTGAATGCGTAAGCTAAAAACATCTCTCTATATATTTTTTCAATCATTTCACTCTCCAGTCCATCTTGTTCAAATTGTTATTTGAAAATTTTGAAAGAGTACCACCACCACCAGCAGCAGCAGTACTAGAGCAGATCAGCAGCGGTAGCAATTTCAAATACAAAGTGTACACATTTGAGTACTAAAGAGAAAAAACGGCAGATTTAACAAACAAACATTCAAACTTCAAACATTTTCTTTTTTTATTTCCCTCTCTCCAAAAAAACCTTTCCAAGTTTGTCATTAGAATAATAATAATAATAAATAATAGTAATAATAGTAATAGCAGCAGTAAGTAATGCACATGTTCCATTAGAAATATTACAAACACATTATGCATGTTTCAATGAATGCAATACAACCATACAAAACATGTTGTGTTGTAAAAATGCATGCATAATCTCCTGGTAACGACGACGATGATGATGATGAATTTTACGTGTACTTGATGATGATGACATTGCACTGCTTCTTACCGTTGCTGCATATGTACATAACATTATGCATGTTTTACTTTATTATTTGTACTTGTTATTTAGAATACAGATGAAAATACAGTTTTTTCTCTTCTCCCTCTGACAAAATTAAGGAAAGGGTTGAATGAAAAGTGTGCAAGTGAGTATAAAGTAAGAGGGTAACTATTTCAAAAAATAAATAGCACTCAAGCACACACACATATATATACATAAACGCACTTAACTACTTCAACTTCAACAGCACACAAAAACATTAAAGCAATGAATACTTAAATAAGAAGTGAAGTTGTATGTGGCATGTACAGTTGCTGCTGACGATGTTGCCGGTAAAAGTATTTTGCATAACATGCTCGCTGGCAGCACAGGATAACAACAACAGCAGCAGCTACAAACAATAATAACAACAACAGCAATCTTTTCTCCTCTCATTCTACTTTGCACTTTCCGTTGTGCCATGCCACACCATGCAAGCATGTTTTATTAATATAAAGTATTTCATTATCAGCCAGTTATTAAAAAAATAACGTCTGCTGCACGGTGTGTAAAGTTTTAAAAAAGGTGGATAAAAAGCCTTTAAAAAGCTACTTATAACTACATCACATAAATATTCCACAACTACCATGCATACCATCCATCCTCCTTCCTTCTCCAACCATTTTATGCATGCTTTTCCCTCCGTGTTTATCACATCATTAGCTCTGCAACTTTTTTTGGAACATAATAATGAACAATTTCAATGCACATTGTTGTTTAAGGAACAATTCCACAAATAGTGGTGTGTAATCCAAGTAATAGTAGAGGTAGTAGTAGTAAATATATGAATAAGCACATTATTTCACTGGACTGCTACTACTACTACTACTACATACTACCTACCTTAATCTTCTCCCTTTCTCTATTTACAACTGCTGCAAGCATGTCGCACACACACACAACAACAACTTGCATGAAACATAATGATAATTATCAAAGGAGGATATCATTTGCTCCGTATTATTCATTGGCTTATTATTACCATTGTCTATTGTTGTTGTTACCATTTTTCCCTTTATTTTAGTAAAAAATTATGGTATAATATATTTTCCTTTCTTTGCAACCGGCATTTACATTATGTACATATGTATGTACATATGTACACACATGTATCAATATACGCGCGCAACTACTATATCCTAATTAGTTATGCATATCATCAAGAAGAAGAGAAGGATGATGAGGACGATGCGATGAGAACGGTTTAGTTGAGGAGACTCATTAAACCCTACTTACTTTTTAATACCAAAAAAGCACCTACCAAACTAGCACACACTTGCACAAAAAACGTACCGTATTGTACATTGCAAGTGAAAACATTGACGGTTGTTGTCTGTTGTGTGAGTGAAGGAAGAAGACAAAGAGGAATTATTTTTTTTACCTATTCATTATTTTCCGTCGTGCTTGTTCTCTAAAATTCTGGAGAGGTGCTTTGTAATTTTCTCTAGTTTTCCCTGTACATTATGTGCACATCCGACCGTTCTCTTTTGATCCTTTTTTTACGAATTGCTATAAAAACAAAAGCGTTCATTGTCGATGCTCTGATTATCACCAGTAGTGGCAGTACACCTAAGCTGACTATGGATTAGAGTAGGGTTGTGAAGCAAAGGCTATTGTGTATTTATTACCTAGCTAGATTACTAGCAATATAATAGCTGTATACTAGCAGAATATTATTGTTTATGGTTTACGAGAGGTATGTATGGTTTAATGTGAATGCAAAATCAGCGTTGTTTTTAAAATAGAAAAACGTTATTAGTGTATTACTTCATCGAGTAATTGGAATAAAAAAGACTTGCGTAAGAAATGGAAGGTATTTTATTTCGGCTGAGTTTCCCATAATAGCATTTAGCTATGATGATTCATTCGCCTCACTCAGTATCAAATTTGATGCATTGGTTAAATACAAAGTATATATATCAAATTGAAGTCACTATCTATAGGCTTCAATTGAATAGACTTTTTTTAAAAAATTAATTAGATAAAATATCCTGCGACCACTCACCATCACTGCGAGTCTATACATTTTTACAATAAAATGTAACAAATCATTTCCTCATCTTTATTAGAAAGTGTGCGTGTGTAACTTATTACTCCCAATGTGCAATATGAATCATGTAAATCATCGATGCTGACGTAGTGGATGTTTTCACTGAACGTACACAAAAAAGCACACCACACACTTCCCACTTGTCACACTCATTTAGCACTTCCACATACCAAAGCAACTCACTGTCAGTTTTTCATTGGCAAATTATTTAATAGAGAAAAGCACACAGTTTTTCACAAGAACAAAAACTGGCCAAAGGCCTCACTTTTTTAAGAAACTTTTTTTATTCAGCAAAATATTATTCCATATAATTTTTTTCCCCTTTGTAAGTAAATAGAGGTGAATGAGAGTATGCATGCATCCGCTGCTGCAAAACTATCTGAATGAAGAAAAACTTTTCTTTATTTAAAAAAAATATATCCTTTGCTACCACGACACAACACCACACACACACCGAAACAGACCAACAGCAGCAACTTTCTATGAAACCCACAGCCAGCAGCTAGCACTCAATCCAACAAACTAACAAAAATATATATATAATTTTGTGCCACTTTTTTTCCACAAAAACTAAAACTTACTTATTTATTGTTTGCATTTCCAATGAAAAGCAAAACAAGAGAATCACCATGAAACTGGTTGTTTGTTCGTTAGCCATATGTCACAAACTCATCTCCCATTATTTGCCCAGCAAGAAAATTACAATTAATCTTAATAATAATTGACTGTTGTTTGATGGCATGCATTTTCAGCACCGAACCATCAATCAGGCTAAAGAAGAGAAACGTATAATACACACGTACAGAACAAATATTATGTGTGTATATTATATATACATGTATGTTTGAGAGAGCAAGTGAGTAATGAAAAGGGAGTGAGTGAAGAAGAGAAATGAGTGAGCAATGCAATGAGAGCGAATCACTTGGACCGACTAACTTGGACTGGGCTCTCCACTCAATTGTTTTCCATTATGTGCGTGCTCTCTGTTTTGAAACGATATCGCAGCATTCTGCTGCTGCTGCTGCTGGT
Organism: Sinhomidia bicolor; assembly: GCA_027743785.1. Classification (NCBI taxonomy): domain Eukaryota; kingdom Metazoa; phylum Arthropoda; class Collembola; order Entomobryomorpha; family Entomobryidae; genus Sinhomidia; species Sinhomidia bicolor. Next base: position 26,152 of record JAHZMT010002227.1, read on the forward strand.
TTGTGGTGGTGGTGCCGTACAAAAAAATGTAGACATGGTTATATATACAATACCCGTTTTTCCACTGAAGCACACACAACCATAAGTTAAGGTAATGGTATATATTGGGATATGTATTATACCTATCTACATACATGCATAGGTACATTCCCTCTGGAATAATTTCAGTCCATCATCACTGCATCCGAAACAGATTAGTTGCGTTTGTGTATCTTTGTGTTTGTGTGTGTGTGTGTGTGTGTGAGTGCTACGCAGCTCAGGTCAGGAGGATGATGTTGATGATGATGATGATTGCGTTGTGACGATAATAATAGTAATAGAAAAAAGAAGCAGAGAGAAGCGACCAGCAGATCCTACTCTCTGGTTCTCTCCATTCCATCACAAGCCTAGCCAACAATGAGGGTTGAACCTTATTTCAAAGAGTAATTTTTTGGTTGAAGAAAGAAAAAAAAGAGAAACGGGAAATTGAATTTTCCAATGATTTTGTTGCTCCATCACCGTGTAGCTATATAGATGCAGGCATGTTGAAGTTGAACAACAGCAATAATAATAATATAAATACCTAATACCTACCTACCTACCTTCAAAATAATATAATAGGTAGTCAGTAAGTAGTATGTAGGGCCGTGGTGGCAGTAGTAGAGGGGAAACGGCAGCAGCAGCAGTAAACACAATGTTTTGGAAATAAAAAGGTATAAAACATTATTTAAAAGCTTCCCTGCAAGGTAAGTATGTGTGTAATGGAGAGCAGTTTTCGAGTGAGGATTCAAAAGAAGAAGGAGAGAGAAAAACCTTTTCCATTCCTTCACAAACACAGCTTCTCTAAAGAACGTACCCCCTACATTCATTTGTTCAAATATACTTAACTCTCTGAGGTTCCCTTTTCCTCATCATCATCCATCCCTTCACCTCACCGTCGTCGTCGTCGTC
>JAHZMT010002228.1:0-10719 GCA_027743785.1 Sinhomidia bicolor
CTTTTTCATTATTCAAAGCATGTAAGAAGAAAACATAATATGTATGTAGATCACTTTTTCCTTTATTGTGGCTTCACATGCAACCATACCACCACCAACGTTAGTTATCATCATCGTCGTCGTCGTCAAGTGAAGGATCTGGATGTACCCATGGCCAGTGTAAGGCTTCTTCATTTTCAAGACTTTTGTTCAAGTTGCAGACTTTGTTCGTTATAAATATATATGTATGTATAGAAGAGTGGGGTAGATGTTTTGTTTTTTATAAAGCAAAAGGTACACACAGAAGGAAAGGGAAAAAGGACGCTTGTGAACCAAACATAAAACCAAATTAGCCCGTCCGCTGCGAAACAAAAGTGCAATAAAAGCAATGGCATCTGTTTTTGTGAATCGATTCATTTTATTACTTTTTTTCCTATTCTGTCCTATTGGATTCAGCAGTATTTTATTGCATGATTCCTTTTTGGAAAAGCTGGAAATATGCGCACAAATTACCACATATGTATGTTCTATTACAATTTATACTACCGGTTGGTTGTGTGCAAAAAAAACCGGCGATTTGTAATCAGTAGTAATTGACATAGGAAAGGAAGAAAAAACANTCAGTAGTAATTGACATAGGAAAGGAAGAAAAAACATATGTGACCTCTTGGTACGACCTTTAAAATATTCATTTATTTAATGGATACACAAGGAAAATGTTAATCCAAATACTAGTGATGAAATATAAACAAGTACCTGCGAGAATGAATGGCGTGATGCAGTTTAATGACACCACACCCTGTTTAAGGTATGTACAGAGAAGAAGACAAAAAAATATTGTCTGTTGGAATGCAATTTTAGTTTTGTCATCTAAAATGCATGCATGCACTATAGCACCACCCATAATCATTCAATTTTATACTAGAATAATAAGGGCAGATGACAGGTGAATTGTATGCAGTCTAATCCAGTCAGATCAATTTAAGCTGTACTATTACAATAAATTGCTTCGATATGAAAACACGTTTTCTGGCTTTTGTATTCAATAAAGGATTTTTATATTATAAACTGACTATACTTATTGTTTACGCTTTCTTTTGTTTTAAAAAATATTAATTATAATAATAATTATAATGATGATGATAATTTTCCAGTTGAATGAAGAGGAAAAAAATTATCATTTCTAAGAACTTTTGAAACGAACAGTAAAATTGTAAAGAAATCAAAAAGGAACGAACGTCGTCTGATGAATGGGGAAAGAAAAGGGTGGAGAATTATATATTCACCTGTAATTCACAACAGTAAGTAGGCAGGCATGCATATCTTTTGTCTGTAACAATAACCGTTTACATACATACATACATGAGCTGAGCAATGTAGCAGTCAGTCGACAAGAGAAAGTCCATACACATTCCGTAAAGGTAATCATAATAATCATAATAATAGAGGAGAAACCAGGCATTAATAACGGGAGTCGGGCATCTCTAATGAAGGAATTCACGGATGAAATGTGGGAAGAGGAAATGAAAAGAAATATTTTAGTCTTGATTCTACAACCAGCAAACCTTTATCACGACATGCGATCCAACAGCTACAAAATTTCTCTGTGCTGTAACAACACACATATAATACATATACACACGACTTTCACGCTGTTTCGTCTCTGCCACTAAAAAAGAAAAAAAAAGATGTGTTATTCTTTCAAAACGAAACGCAGCTCCACCGAAACCAAAAACTCTCTTCGAACTGCCATTTATACCATTATTCTAAAAACTATAGCTTTTGATAATAATATTTTGTAATAATAGCCATGTAAATGCATTGAGTTACACTTTCTTCTTTTATACTTTATACACACGATTTTATTCTTGCCAACGGTGAAACTTGAACAAGTGTACGCAAGGTACATGCATCTGTGCTTAGAGGGAAACAACCCTTTTTGCTTTCTTTGCTTTTAATGTGAAAATGGAAGCACACAATTAGTTTTGAGCAAGAGATGAATGAGTAGGTTTGAACTGAAAGCAATTTTTCTTGCTGCTGCCACTACTGCACATTCACGCAAACGCATTTTATATTATTATTGCATTGCATTGTTTGCTTGCGTAGACATACACACATACAATCACACAATACCAAAATTGACGAATAAAATAACAAAAATGTGCTATTTCTCCACTTTTATATAAAAATGAAGACATATTTAACATGATACACACTGGTACAAGAAAAAAAATATAGTAAGGTTTGCCTTTTCAAATTTGGAATGTTTTATGATCAATCGGGATATGGTTCATTTGACACATTTATTTTTTCCCTTTAGGGTCCAAATAAAGGAATTTGTAGAATCAAATAGTACATGGCAAACATACGAGTAAAGAAGTAGTAGTAGTAGTACCTTTTGTGGACATCAAAAACCTTGAAAAAATGGAGAAATCCCTGTACTTACCTTGAGACAAATTCTGTTCTCCTCCCTCACCCAAGTCACATTCAATTTTCATGGAGAAAGTGAAATAAAAAGGGCAAAGAACGTGCTGCGCAACGTGTGTCTTGTATACACTTTTTCTGGCATTTTTGAACAAGAAAGTGATTTAGAAGAAAACAAATGATTTCTCACAGTCCATTTGCATGAAATCTATTTACTGACTCTATTTCTATTTTTTTTGCTTTTCCCCTTCATTTTTCTTTCCCTTCCCTTTTAAAAGAGAGAGAAAGAAAAGAAACATGATTGTATTACATTTTGTGAACAAAACAGTGGAATTCCTGTTTCTTCTAACAATATTCAACTTCACTCCGACAGCAGTAAGTAATGGGATTTGTAGGTATCCCCTCCTTTTTTATTACTCGCTATCAATACACAAAAACAATGTGTACTGCAAAGCATTTTTTGTTTTCACCAGATACTTTTTCTGAAAACAATGCAAGTATAAACAGAAGACGACTACGACGACGTGTCTCTCCGATTAGGTGTTTCTCTCAGATAATACCTACCTACCTACTATGCATATATTGTATACCCAGCACAATATGGCACCATCATCAAAGCAGAGTAATAGTTCTTAAACCCTGTCTGACTGACTTGTTTTATAATAACAAATAATATTATTCCTTTACGTATTTATTATTATTTTTTCTACAAAGGTAAATTCACATTCTGGTATTACTGGTCTTGTTATTATGCCGTGTAGTGGTAGTATAGTTTCTCGTTTTTTTCTACTTTCTTCAACAGCAGCATCGCTTCAAACTTTGGGTCACTTTTTCAAGCTTAGCCATATACTTTCTCGTCTTGATGTGGATGTATTATTATTATTATTATTAGGACAATGTATACTTATTTGGATAGACAATAAATGTATATTGTTTATAGTTATTGTGTCAGTCTAATAAGGATTTACATCTTGACTACAACCCCAACTATTTAGAGTCTTGCTTTCTATATATATTTTTTTTCTACCGGCACGTTTTTCTTAGGTGTGTTTTGTAGGTGGCAAGAGGAGAGGCAGGTTCAATAGACTTTTTTGTGTAGTGAGTATGTAGTGAATTGGATTCTGCATGTTTTTTTCAGAAACTCTTTTTTTCCTGTGTTAACCTCGGTACGCCTGGTACAACCAAAGTGTAGTAGTAGTGGAGGAGGAAGACGAGAACGTGCCTGCTTTCAGATCTGATGGGATCTCTGTGTAATGCTCTGGCTAGTGAATTGTGTATAATATAGGAAATGAGCAGAGAAAGAGAGAGAGAGACGAGGGAAGAACGAAAAACGAATATTATTTACTAATAAGAGTAATGGTAGTCAAGAGTTTGTGAGAAGGCAGATAACAACATTTCTAAATATAATCTGTATATGTATTTCTAAATATATCCCCGTCATGGCTGTGTATACAGTATTTTTGCTACTGCTACAAGGCTGTAAAGAAAAACGACAAAAGAAACTAATGTAACTGCAACTTATCACGCGATTATAAAATGCACTTCACGCATTTTCTCCTGTGAAAAGGGAGCACAGGAAATAGAAGGGTAGTAAATTTAGGTCTCCAGACGCAAAAGTATTATACGTACATGTGTTTAATTCTGTTGGTCGACGACGACGACGGTCCGGAGGCACTCAGCTATAATAATAATATACACCTACTACCACTACTACGAGTACTATTAGGCATATCTACAACAGTATGTTTAATAAATGAATGTAATGAGCCCTTGTAATCGCGTATGTTTGAAACTAATGTACTGTACTAAACAAGATAGTGCGATGGCGTTACATTCATAAATATTTTAAAATTACCTTCTCATTCCATGAGACAAAACAACAACAAAAATAACACGACAACCGTCAATGGCATATTATTTTCTCGTTTCATGGACAAAAAAAGTAAACATTTCTTTTCGTCTCCTTTTTTACTTTCTTGTTGGTATATATTTCATTTCAAAGTAAAATAACAAAACATGTTTTTTTGTTGGCATCATTATACAGAACGCGGAACTGCACATGCTTACAAACGCGCTGTCTAACAGAAAAAAATATAGAAAATGAAGTCTCTCTTTTTAACGAGCCAAAATTATACTTTCACCAAAGAATAATGCTCGTCCATCAGCAAAAGCTAGGCTAAGCGTTTCTCCATTTATGATGCCTTTATTTCTCTATCTTAAATAGCGACGATGGAGAAAGCCATCGAGAAAATAAAAAGGCTTTCTTTTATTACCCTTATCTGTAAAGACTTGGCAATTTACATTGTCAAGAGTGGTGAAATGTCCAGTTGCAGGTAACAAGTTTTGTTTGCAGGAAATCAGCCAGTGCATACAAAAAGAATGAAGCTACATATATATAGAAAATAAGAGGATGCCTTAAACTTAATTCGGTGTGCCATCCTCTCCTACCAATCAGCAAAATAAATAGAAAAAGCCATAAGTAGACGGCAGTTTGTGTTGTGTCTCTCTTTCTCTCTGTGTGTACTCAAGTGTCTCTCTTCGTAGTACACAACAGCACAAGCTGCAACGGAGGCAGCCAAAGCAGCAGTCCTTAAACAACCTCACATGTAATAATGATAATAGTTGAGGCAAAACTCAACAACTCTGCTCACTTTTTGGAAACAGAGGGAGAGGCACACACACACAAACAACAACTACTACTAAAAATAGACAAAAAACGGATAAAAGAACGTGGGCGCGTGAAAGTACCGGTGAAAGCGATCCAGGAAGAGTGGTCGTGAAAGTGGTTCTCTTTCGTCGTCTCTGGCTGATTACGTATACCTTCCAATTTTCGTTCACATTTACTTTGCTACTTAACAGAAACTCATTTTCCAAACAAGGATGGTAAAATGATAAGAAGGAGCGCAACGAAAATTACTTTGTGTATAAACTTATTACTATAGCTTAGCTTAAAGGTTAGTGCCTAGTACGTATATGTGTTTTGCTTGTGGATAGATAAAAAGAATAGCAGTATTTATATGCATATACATAATACATACATAGGTACATGCATCTCCACACTTTTTCAGCAACTTTCCAAAACTAATCGTTAGCTTTGAAAGAATGACAGACAATTCATTATGCTTTTTTTTCTTCTTCTTCTTTTGCTTAACTTTTTTTTCTCCTTCACTCAAACAAACAACAAGAGTGATCAACAGTGCGAAAAAAAAGTTTCTCATTGGAATAATGATGGAGAAGAAAACAAAAACACATCTTTAAAAAGTAAATAGTCTTTATTAGTCAGTCGGTAAAGTTGTACTTTGAATTTAATAGACCATTAGACATATCTTTCAGCTATTTAGATTCCTATTAAAGGTAAATTCACTAAAGAGTATAAATACATACATGCTTTAAGTACTACATATACACAACTGCTGTCGACTTTAGAATAATAGTTTTTTTCTTTTCAAAAGTAAACTCACGTCTTGATCAAGTATTTGTTTCCAATTTCAGTCTGCACATTACTTTTACTTTATATGCCTACCTATTCAATTATCACTTCATTTCTAGACAATATGTCTAGCTGTCCAAAATAAAGGTATTTAGAGCAACTTTAAAGAACAGAGTATTTATCACGACAAGGTTAACATCCTCTCCTCCATCAAGTTGTTGGGAGTATAACCTGTGAAATTGAAAATTAAATCTAGCAATTCAGCTCGCATTTCTCGAGAAATGTACACTGTGACAAAAAAGGTTTACTAAAGAAAAAAAACCGGCCGACGAGTATGTTTTTCTTCTTGCCCACGCTATACAGATATGCTCTCTCAGATTCAATACAAATGATGGTCTATTTCATTTTCAAGACGAGCACAAGATATGTCTTTCAGAGTCTTATGCCTTTGCCCTGCTCAGTTTACACAAAAAAATGTGGAAAAAGGGTTTCTTGAGTTTCAATCAATTCAATTCCTTTCCATTAGATCTAAAACGAAATTTTCTTTGGTGGAAAGCAAGCAACCCAGGAAAAGCAACAGCAGTACAAAAATTCCAATGATGCCGACCGGCCACCCACCACCACCACCACCACTGCTGCCGCCACACACACACACGGGACTAATGTATCACATCAAGCAGGGAGAGCGCGCAATATTGTGCAAAACTAACAGAGTTTTTTTGGTATCCATAAACAAAGTACAACATTTATTTGAGGGTAGAGATCCGGATGGCATGGAATATCAGCAACAATCCATCTGAATTGCAATGTAGTCTGCCTGCCTGCACGCTATGTATAGGTATTTCTATCTACTATTACTACTGCTGCTGTTTGCTTGTGAGATTTTCTCCTGGAGAGAAAGAGAGAGAGGGAAAGAGATGCCGGTCGCGCTTTCACATTTTCACATCAGACAGTTTAGTATCACGTTCTTTGTTGCAGAAGGGTCCAGGTCTGATATCAATTGGCACGAGTGAAAATATACAACGGTTTTTCTCCCAGGAGATCCCAGAGGAATGTCAAGTAAATAGCTTATATACACTGCAATATCAGTTAGTTTACTTGTAATATCAGAGGAAAAGATAACTACAACAACGTTACGGCACATCTCATCATCATGCTTCTGCATGGTTGGTAGCAGTGGATTCCAATAAAAGAAGTGGTGTAAAGTAGTCAGTCAGCTAAGGCAATATGCTCGCTCCCCGTGTTCTTCTATGCCTAGTGCCGTCTACTACTTGTACAACCACCGCCACCGTTTGCTGGCTTGCGTTGGCTTGGCCAGGCTTATATTATTATTATAGCAGAGAGAGAGAGAGAGGAGCATGTCATGGAGTAGGTGCTTTCTCCTGGAATCTAAACAGCAGAACAATTGAACTAAGGGAGTGATAACGTGGCTTGAATTTAAAGTGACATTATTTTTTTATTCTGCCAGCCAGCAAGCCAGGTTTCCCTAATCTTTCGTGTTTCTCCCTCTCTCTCATCTGTTGTTGGCGACCGGATAACTGCCTTGGCTTTATAACTGCCTTTCTCCCTTCTTATTGTATAAATTTGTGCCAGTATGTATACCTCTGACCTATATGCATCTCTCTTCTCTTGGATAACACTTTATCACAGACACACACATTTGCTACCATATCGTCCAATCCGGTCTCTGATATTATTATATATTTCGTTATAGTTTCGTCATTCATTCTATTTACCAGAAGAAAAAGGCCGACAGGACAGCGAAATAGCAGCAGCTAAAGCTAAAGCAAGACAAGAAGGACTACTGTACTGAGGTTGCTGCTCTGTTGTTGTTGTTGATGATGATGCAAGAAACCCCGTTTTTCACTTGACTCGATTTGTTTATTCTCTCCGGGAGTGGTGTATCTAGAATACGCATTTTTGCAATAAACTAACGTGTGTGTGTTGAACAGAAAATAAGAAAAATGGGAATATTTTATGTTCTTTCACATTTTTACGTCTGGAGTAACAGTAGAAAAATCTAGATTACGTGAATGGGGTTAAGGCATTGTGCGAAAAAAACTACAGCAAAATATAAGAAAATGTTGAAAAGTTTCTCTATTTCGGTTTTTATTTATTATTAAACGGAAAAGTGATTCTTGTCCGACCAAAAAACAGCTTTATTGAATTTGTGATAAGACGTTACTACATATTTTCGCTATTAAGCGTGAAATATGGAAATTACAAGAAATTTTTTCCGTACTTTACACCCACTATAAATGAATTCAAAATTTACCAAAAAAAGTACCGCAAGCCACACTAATGGTTGCGTTGTTAAACGTCCATGTTCTATTTTACAGTTATTGAGACAAAAGGTCAGCTGAGCATAACATTAAGTTGTTGTTTTTTTACTGCTGACCAAAGGTAGTTATGGCCAGTTACACATTTGCTGAAAACAAGAGTTTTATGAGAAGGACCATTTGCGGGGTCAATAATTTCTACTAAATTGTTATAACTTGTTAGCTAAATGATATTAGCTGTCATTAACATTTTTTTGTTATTGTTGTCCCCTTTCTGTTATGAGCCGACAAACAAAAAAAAAACAGATTTGTTATAAGAAATTTTTACTAGACTTGACTCCAGCAAAAATGCATATTTATTACGAATAGGTACGTTTGTCAACTTTACCCGACTTTGTATAATAATAAATTAAACAAGTCGCTTTTAATACATTTCAAGCAACTAGTTCATTTGTACGATGAGCAAAACATGCTCGTATTTCTAACTGATGGCTTGGTATAATCGAATTCAACGGCGCGGCTTGTTGAAAAAAAAATATGTTTGTTATCTGCTGGCTGGCTGGCACTACACTACTCTTCTCTCTTTAAATATGCATGCGGAATACATTATCAGACTAGATATACATATATATAATGTAAGCGGATGTAACTTATGATAAGCACATATTTTTTTAACGTAGTAGTTGGCTGTCTCCTGAAATAAAATGGATTGTATCAAGCAGATAGCAAACTACTACTACTACTACATAGGTAATATTATTCCAAGCCAACTAACAAGTATTGCTTCTTGATTGGAGAAAGTTTTTAGAAGAGAAACTATTTTTTTCTGCTTTTACTCATCTAATATGCATTGCCTTTAGCAAATCTAAACTCCCACTACTAAAAACTCCACCAAAATAGTCAATCAGTAGTATGTATAAAGAAAGCATGCATATTCAAATGAAACCAGTAGTAGTACTAAAATATTGACTGTTAAACTAAACTTTTTTGCGTAGTTATATCATTGAATAGTTTTGTGTGTGTGTGTGTGTGTACACACCTTTCTTAAACAAAAAAATGGGCTCACTACAAAACTGTGATAAAGTTCTCGCTCGCTTGTTGTTATACGCGGCTGGAGAACTTTGAGGAAGCAAGGTTTGTGTAGGGGCCCACCTAGCATCAAGGGAAACCCGAAAGCTTATAAATGCTTAATGCTCTATACCAGGTACTTATTTATTTTGTTCGTCAAGCGAGTTGCTGCTTTGTATGTTTTAGTATCAAATCCTGTGCGACAAAATAGCCAATTTATATTATCCATACATAAATACAATAATAGTATATACAGTTAGTAGTCGCCAGCTATAGATATATTTTTGGAACGTAAGCTTAAAATTTATATGATTATGGTAGATAGTAGATAAACCAGAGTGAGAGAGAGAGAGTAGTGGTGGTAAGCGCTGGATAGAAAATTGATCGATTACGTTTTACAGAAAATTAGAAAAAAACTTCTTTGTCGTTCTTTCGTTTATGTTTAGGGCTGATTCATCTATCATCATCGTCACCGCCATCATCATACACATATTATAATACGCCTGTAGCGATATATAAAAAAAAGAAAAGATAGATCCCATGGCCCAGGTTTCATTACTCTTGTCTTATATATTTTTTTGCTATTTGATATTATTATTACACCTTTTGGAAGCAAAATGTTGTGGAGAGGAAGGAACACTATTTACTCAGTAAAACTTGAGCTTGTATCTTTTACAAGGAGAAGAGTGCTGAAAAGAAAATACTTGAGCACATATTTTTTTGGGAATATGCCTATATTACAACTGCCACTGCTTCTGATCGTGATGATGATGATGGTGATGATGACGGTTGAGGTAAGTAATATGGAATTTGAGATAAAAGACTTTTATATCAACTGCCAGCCAAGCCAAGTCAGTTCAGTTCTTCCATGCATGCATGAATAGAGTGAGCTACGTGTTGTAGTTGTAACTGCCATCATTCCTTTGCTCACTTCTATCCAACAAGAGAACCCAAAACCATCACCACCACCACCACCATCGCCGTTTTCACCCGGTTAACGAGAAAGTACCAAAAAAACTCAAGAAAAGTTTCTTTTTCTTTCTTGCTCTCTCTCTCTCACTCTCTTCCACGTGGAGATTATTGTAACCAGACAAGTGTAAAAAATGTTTGTAAGCATGAAGTAATAGTAAGCAGAATAGAATGATATAAAAGTTAAAGCATTTACTATTTCTACTACAACAACCATGTTGCCTGCCACTGCTGCTGCTACTGCTGCTGTTCAGGTTCACTCATTTAATTTCATTGTAAAAGAATGATGTATGCAATGCACAAAGGGAAATGGTTATATAACAAGGGAGAATACTAAAAACGTAAAAAGAGAGAAAAAAAGGTTTATGCAGCCGTGGTATTAATAATAAGAAGAGAAATACATATCGTGTTGAGAGAGAGAGAGAAACTACACACAGTTAAGAAGAAAAAAAGTAGTAAACCTGGAAAATAAGAAGAAGAAGAGAGGAATAATACACATATACACATAGCGTAAATAGCTTAAGCTTTTACCAGCTATATTTTTATATACAGTTGTGTATATTATGTAGT
>JAHZMT010002229.1:0-17969 GCA_027743785.1 Sinhomidia bicolor
GGTATTATAAATGAACTCATTCTATGATTGCATGTTTCTTGTATTTTCCCCAAATTTTTTTCTAATAATAATTTTTTTTTCTTCTAAGGTAAATGAGTATAGGTATACATACAAAGCATAGATAGTGATGAATCATCACTGAGAAGTGAGGACATATATTTTATTACAGCTACAATATTAAATTTCGTTAATAATGTTCATTGCTCTGTAATATCGTCATCAACCAAAAAATAAAAGCTTAATTTTCAATTTTTATTACATTCCTATATTTTTCTATGTTTTTCGTCTTGAGTCCAGGTATATACTTGGTTCATTATCACCACACATGACCATCATCTTTTTCAATTATGAGTTTTAACAGACTTAACAACCGCATTCAAGTTCAACGCTTTGAGGTTCTCTTCTCAACAGCAAAACATGTTATCTTTTAGTCTTTTCTTTACGCAAGACAAGCCATAACCAATAATTCAAATAGGAAATAAAAAAAGGTTTACGATGAGTGATGATGACTTGATGACTCATCTTGTTTTCGCAATTCTTTACTTTTGAGCATTGAAATGTAAAACATGTACAAATTTGATTTTATTCAATTAGAAGTAAGAACTTCGTGGTTCTACATTATTTTAGGACAGTATGCATTACTGACAATTAACTAAATCGTATGCGATAAAAAAAGCAGTTGACAAAACACCTTGTGATGATGATGTACACATACTTACTTAATAATACTATTGACAGTGATTAGAGGAAAAAACAAAAAAACAAGTAACATGACTAAAATTACTATGTACATATATTTAATATTATGATGAAAACTGACTGACCTTTTCCAAATCAGGAAAATAAAATAAAGGATGGGCCAATTTTATTTGCTCGCTGCAAAGCTTTTAACTGAGCGTCTTTTTGGCCATGACGTTTCGCAGAAAATATCCTTTCCTTGTATTAATTTTCAGGCAATCGCCAACAAGAAATTTGTTAACGATTTTTTTTGTCATTTATTTATTTTATCTCAATAATCACTGACAAAGTTTACTTCAGGTTAAACTGTGTCATGAACATGATGATAAGTGCTAGAAAGAGGAAAAATGGAAAACTTTTTTACATTTAAAATATTTATTTTATAATAGATTAGGCACTTTTCAACCACACAATATTTTTTTGTGAGAAATAGGTAATTCTAGTAATTTTAGTTGAAGTAACTGGAGCAAAATGAGCTAATTTACAAGTTAGTGTATACACGTGATGCTATAAACCCCCACACTGACAAGGCCGCTCGACAAGAATTCGCATGAGAAAATATTATTATATTTTATCGAGAAAGCTGGATTAGCTTATAAAATTCAGTAAGTGGAAGAATGCATGAATAAATATATATTGATGCCGTGGTAGGTAGGTGAAGGAAGTAAGTGTGTAAATAATCCAAGAAAAAAACGTTGATGATAATCACCATCAAGATCATGCTATCATAGTAGTAAGTAGACCTTACCGAATAAGAAAATGGAATCTATGTTTATTTACCATCGCTGCTATATATTTGATAACATTGAGTTACAGGCAGTTGATCATTATAATAAAAAACGATATCGCTTCACAGCTCGCAGAAGAACATGCAATGCAAAGCAATCAGCAAAAGGAAACCAAATTAAGTCGTTATATTCACTTGACATATTATTCATACACAGCAAAATGCACGCTAATGTTTTAAGAATGGCAAAGTGAGAGAGAGAGAGACGAGAGAGAAATAACGAGCAAAAACGTCTGTACGGCAAAATGTCAAGAAGAAACCTTGTGTTTCTTTATGGTACTTCTTTATATTATTACCTATGTTAGTTAAATGGAATTATGCTTGAAGAAGTCACCTGAAAGAAAAAGGATTGAACTTACTCATATTTTTGTTTTGCAAGGTTATCTCTGCTCTGCAGTATGTTCTAAAGTTTGCAAGTAGAAAATTGAAACTCCGCCCAGTAGGCACATGTAAATTTCAGGCATGCATTGTAAATTTATACATCAGTTTAAAGAAATAAATAAATAAATTGCAAATTAATGTACATACGCACATACACTGTGTAAGTTAACTGATGAATGAATGGTACATACTGGCGTTGTGTCTAGCAAGTTGCGTGCTACTTTTTAACAGTGCGTCAACCACGACAAACTATAGCGGATGTTCTTGTTGTACTATGCCTGAAGATAAATAAATGATAGCAGTAATAATAATTATTGTATTGTATTTTTGTGTAGTTTGGTATATAAACTTATCTTGTAAAGAAATGGGCATAATTATGAGAGCAGCATGCAGCAACATCGGCACTGGGTAATGTCTCTCTTGTCTGCACCTTCATGTTATTTTATAAATGCATCATCATCCTTGTTTAGTTCAGTCAAAGTTTTTATTTTTGATGCATTGTATTCATCCAATTTCTTCGTTTATGGTACGGTACAATGAATATTTTTATGCACTGTTGGCGTTACAAAAGTAAGCAGCAGCATGGCGTATAAGAGAACGTACATAAGCGGCATTCATTAGTTTGCGCCACGAAATGTAACATGAAACAACATTACTGCAATAAGGATACAAGATGTAATGTAATGAAAATGGACTAGGAATAGTTTAATACTTTTGAAGAAACGATGGGCAATTTGCAAAAGGGTTGCTTTTTACTACTCTAAAAGCTTTACAAACCTGTCAAATAGCAGGTGCGGAGGTGAAGGTATTTGACATTAGCAGACAACAAAAGTACTTTTTATGACGGCGTGGCGAGTAAAACGCTTTGTGCCTAATTTAGAAATCGAAATTTCTTAGAGTTGTAATATGTGACGGGTATGCTCGCCTTTCGCTGTTTGACTTTTACTTAATGCACTTGACCATTAAAAGTTAAAACATTTTCCCATGCAGAATACATACCAAGATACGACTGCCCACATTTTCAAGCAATAAAAAAGTTACCTATTTTTCCTTTAATGTACATGTCGACAGTTTTTGATGATGGTGTGCTTGACTGATGACGCCATGCATACCATCTTACACTACTTTAGCAAGTTTTAGCATATTCACTATTATTTTCTCTCGTGTGCAATGCAATGCAAGTGGAACATTTCTTTCAGGTGTAGATGAAAAAATTGAAATGTTCATTTTATAGAGATGTTCCACCTACGACGACTATCACCACAATGTAAGTTTTCTTTTCTAGCATTTCATTTAAGAGTCAGTGCAGCCAGTGTGGTTGTAGACTGTGATGAGAACAGTTTGCTTAGTTTTGTGATTCTCTTCTGATGTGATATGCTGTCAGTTTATTGACATTGCGATCTTGAAACTCAAAGTACAGACACAGAGCTGAGCAGTCATTACAGTGATGTACGTTAAAAAAGTGTCCTTATCATATTATTTTAAAAAAATAAACTACCTTTATTAAAAGTGTTTGTAATATTTTGTATTACTAAATTGAAACATGCTTTTTAATAGAATCAATGTAAGTAGTTCACAACAGAATTGACTTGCTTTTTCAATGAAATGTGGCAGTGAAATGTGAACTGTGAGAGTCAAAATGAGATATGGACCTACAAGAGAATAAACATCATTTAAAATATAGAATGGCAGAATGTAAGTAGAAAAAGGCTGTTTATGATAGCAACAAGAACAAGGTCTATCTATACAGAAATCGTTTTAACTAAAAAAAAAAATGGAATCCATGCTTTATTATTCTGTAAATGCATCGTCTTACGAGAACAACAAAGTGCATATAGTTGACTGCTACATAGTTTCTGTTTTTCTCTGGTTAAAATCTGTTGACCTGAATGAAAACTAGTTTCAGCTTTTCCTTAAGAGATAATTAAAGAAAATGTTTAGATCGTGTGAACACATTTTTCCAGCTACGCCCGTATGTATACACACGTATTGTTTTAAGATTTTCGCAAGTGATTTTTGTGTTCCTTTATGTTTATACTACTACAACCGTGTTGTTACCTATTTTGCAATATTATGCAATGCAGTAGTCAGTCACTAGTCACCGGTAAATTGCACAATGCATCGTTTCCTTGCATAAAACATTTTTACGAGCGGTTAATCCTACTCTTTTTCATGTCATTTATACAACATGATGCTAGTAGCAAACAGCGTCAGAATTAAACACGAACACCTCAGAACTTGGACACAAAAGCAAAAGAAAGGGAATATGGTGTTTGCAGAGGGATAAAACATCTAAAAAAAAGAGAATATTTTCATGTTTAAATGACAGAGAAGCATACACATGTTTAACTGGTTCATAGTTCGCACATGAAAATGAGAACTGACATGATTTTTATACTTCAACTCTACATCACAAAAGCCTTACAAAATAATATCTTTTTAGTACAGATGAAGGTGTTGACTGGACGGTTATTATGAAAACTTATATACCTAAAACCCTAAAGTAAAAAAGTTCCATACATTCTCAGCAGCTGAAACTTAACTGCTCTGAGTGTTGAGTGAGTAATTCTGCAATTTCTGCCATGCATTCCCTGCATTGTGTATTCATCATGCACGTTATAAAATCTTCATACAAACACGCTCAGTGGAAAAGGAGATGGTGATGGTAGTGATAATGATAGTCCGACTCAAAAGAGCTAGTAAAAAATCTCAGTAAAAAATGGTACAATTTCAACCTTTAGGTTTATACATCTCTAGGTAGAGACAGAGTGATGATGATGAGTCAGAGCTAGAATTGATACTCCTTTTACAATACTACGTGTTGTTTGTTATAAAAACCAGAACCAGATCGTGCTCAATTTCATTTTATAGCCATATGACGCAATGTTCAATGTATCTATCCATCAGCGTAAATGAACCGGAGAGAAGTGACTGAAGCTATATGTAATGTTATGAAAGATGACTTTTTTCCATGAGTTTGAGTTGGGTTGAATGAAGTTGAGCATTTTTCTTTAGCATCAAAACAAAAACAGAAAGAGAGAAGAGAGCTTCCAAAAATGTTGCTACTACTTTTCGTTCGCCGTGAATACAGTTTTCAATAGAACAATAGAATGCGTAAAGCTCAAAAAGTTGAAATAATATTACAGGCGAAGCGTACGTTTTTAGGTGGTAGTGCAGTTTGTAATTGATTGATATGATCTCTGCGTACTCTCGTTCTATTTGAATACTACAAACACACGTTTAATGGTCATTATCATATATGTGGCTAATAGTTTGTTAGTCATTTTTTCGCATTAGTTAGTCACAAAGATCACGTTGAGTTGGCATGTTGCTAAATTCGGGTCTGTGCAAAATTACGCGCACGAACGGATAAATAATATAATTGGCACGAATTGCGCTGTTGACTGTTGTGCTAATAATAATAATATAGATCGGTATTTGTATTTTAGTATAGTGTCAGTTTACGATAATTTGAGTTTTAAATGCGAATATATTTTTTCGGAATCAATAAGCGATTTGTCATTAAAAATATTGTTTTCTTTCAGTGAGTAATATTGTTTTTGTGCGTTTTACTTCAAGGCATTCTTGTGAAATTAACAGACTTTCTGGTAAGGTCGTAGTTAGTTAGTGGTTTGGTGTATTAGCCTCTGCTTTGTTATGTACTTTATATCTTTGTCTATATAAAACAGCATACATACGTTACGTTACGTACAATATGCTGTTATAACTTCTTGGCAATTGAAGGGCAAGTGGGCTGGAAATTGGAGGTCAAATGAGTAGTTTTTGTGCGTTGCTTTGTGGCTTACTTACTGTTATGTTACTTATGTTATCAAATTCTATTATGTATGTAAATACATATGTGGACAATTGAAACGTAACGGTTATTATTTTTTTGTGGTGGTCGATTAGGATAATTGCACATTTACATGCATAATATTATATAAAATTGATCGGTAATCAGTGGCTGACTGGCTGGCAAGGAAAATCATCAAGTGTAATCATCGTAATGATCGTTGGTGGATCGCCAGTATGAAGGACCTATTTCCAGTTTGAGTATGAAACACAAAATTTGGTTGGAGTTTTATCAAGAGTCACCTATTGTACATACACTACAAAACAAAACTTGGAAAACAGTACATGCACACGTGTTGCAAACTATTAAGCTAGACAATTAGGCACTTCTACTTACCTATGCAAAAGCGATTTTATCATGAATTGTAGTAATAAAGAAGTTGTGCCTGTGCATAATAATTATTTATACTGTAGTTGTAATCCTCTATTCAATAATATCCATATCGCGTAGTATAAATCCTGCTTTCCGTCCAGCAATTTCATCCAATTTTCTGCAATATGTGTGATATAGTGGGCGAGGTAGATGAGATCATCCCTCCTCCTTTGGCAAATTGGTCAGAAAAAATTCGTTTATTTTGTTTAATTCAATATTTATAGTACATGTCATATGCACAAGTTTTCCTCCATCTTTATCCAACAAAAATATAATTTGAATGAGAAAACACTTTTAGAGAGCAAATTGTTTCTTCTTTGTAATTGCTGCCATTTACCCCGTGGCATGTAAATCCCTAAGGATTAGTCGATTGATGTAAAGGTACGATTTAAAAGTTGTAGATATTATTCAGCTGAAACAGTATTTATTTAGCGTTTGTCGCTTTAACATAGAATGATAAATAATATCAGCATCATCACGAGCATTGAAATGAGAGTGTAATTCGGATCTGCACTCCTCACAGATATGCATGGAAGGAATTTAATACGTTTGATAACAAGGGGCAATAAGAGCAAAATAAATTTTTGTCAATGTTAAATTTTGTAAAGAAATTAATATTATATTGTAGTAGGAAATACAACTGACAAGCTTTATGACCTACTCCATGTGTGTCATTTGTAGGTTTATTGTCTCGTTACAAAACAATCGATTAATGGGACATTATCATTGTAAAGTTGTATTGACATTTAATTTGCAAATTGCAACCGACCTAGAAAAAAACTATTAAATATAGTAGTTAATGAACAAACTATTCTTATAAACCTCATCAACCATTTTGAGTAAATTGCAATGTTGTCCGTTGTTATTTGTGTATCGCCATATTGGAATTTTAACATAGACAGAGTTGTATACTAATAGTATAGTACTTTATCTAATAAGACGTGCCCCAAACCCCAATGGCTTATGAAAACTATTTTTTTTTGAATTTCAGACTTCATGTTCCAGTGACCTTTAGTTTTTGACCAAATATTTTCTTATTATTGGCAATTTGTCAACACAAGTACCCAACCGATCGATCACAATTTCAGCAACCTAAACCCAGCACGTCCTACTCTACTACAAAATTTGCACTGTATAAATAGTACAAGTCTAAAATTGTTGTCAGGAGGAGAAACACCCAACACCAACGGAATATTTATTTTGGAAAATTCATCACAAAAACTAAAATAGCCCACAAAGAAGAGCAGAAGCTGCAAAAGTTTTTTCTCAAAAATTTTTGATGTTTTTGAAACACTAAATTTACAATGGTAAGTATGTATGGATGCGGTGAATTGAGCTGACATCTATGTATATAAATAATATCGTTTAACAAATAGTAGCAGATAATAAGGTTATGTATGTATATACTGATTTAAATGTGTTTCTTTATAGACACTTATCGAAGCGAGAGAGGCACTAGAGCCTCGAATACATAGTAATAAAAGGCCACCACTCTTGCAGCAACAAGATTTAGATTCTTCTTCTCCAACGGGTAACGGTTTTGTCGACGAATCTGGTTCCGAAGACGAGTTCTTAATTGCCAACGACCACGACGACTATATTCCTAATGGTGTTGGTGGAGGAGATGACGACAACGAAGAGAACAATAATTACCGAGACTTCTTTTCGTTGCCCACCCTGGGTCTCAATTATCTCAACAATTTGAATCTCAGTTTAAACCTTAACATCAACTTGCGAAATTCGCCACTTTGGAGAATCTATGAAAACACATCATTTACCAAACCAGGGTTTCTTTTGAACTATCTTGGAAAGCATAGTGATGATGTTGACGTTGATGGAATGAACTCTTTAAATGAGCATGACATCAACCCAGATTCCCGTGGATACTTTCTAACCAACTTTCTCCGAAGACATGGTTTTCCCTCGTATGATGAAGATTGCTTTTCTGAAGAGGCTATCTTAGAACGAGTCAGATTTAAAAAGTTGCAGCAACAGGCGTCCGCAGCTGCCAGAACTAGGAAATTAGTGGCGTCTCCTGTAAGACTTGACGACAACTTGGAAAAATCACCTTCAAAAGCAATCAGTAAATCACATAGTATTTTTAGTGAAAGTGAAAATAGTAATAGCCGTGTTTATGGGTCAGTGGAAAGGGTGGAGGTTACTTTGGAGGAACAGATTGAGAAAGAAGAGACCGTGGAAGCTGCACGCGTTCTTCAAGATAAAAAAAGTTGCGACTATTTAAGGCTGACAGAGAGTTCTGAAGTGAAGAGTGAACTACAGTGTGGTGACGACACAACATATATCGATGACAAGCAAGAAATGGGATATGGATCATCCTCTCCACAAATTCTAAATCCATTTTACAACAGAGTCGAGTTATCATGGTGGGATAAAATAAAGGTGAGCAGTAAGAATGAGACTAACAACATGATTTATCGGCATTAATGAAAGTTTTATGAAAACTCATGCTATATTTATCTTTTTAATAACAGATTGGATTTTTATGCTGCACCATACTCCCAATAAAAGGTGTCTTGATGGTCGTAGTCCTTATCCTCGCATTGCTGTTGTGTTGCGTAGGCATGTTTGGTGTAACCTTTGAAGAATCTCAAAATTATCCCCTTCGTCGGTGGCGTAGGTAAATCCCTTTTTGTTAACTAACATAATTGTAAGTATGATTAATCTTTAGGAACTAATAAATCAAAACTTTCTTTCATTTTGTTACTTTCATCCAGATGCATTCGTTGGATTCTTGCACATATTGTCATGCGAGCCTTTATTTTTTGTTCGGGTTTTGTCTGGAGCATAAAGGAAACTGGAAAGCGAGCGACCCCTGAAGAGGCTCCAATTTTTGTTGTTGGCCCGCATTCGTCATATTTTGATGCGTTTGCTGTTATTCTTCTTGGCGCTCCCAGCGTTGTCGCCAAATTATCCACAAAAGATATACCAGTTTTCGGTAGACTTGTTACATTCACACAGGCAGTTTACGTGTCAAGGGAAAGCAAAGGTAGCAGAAAGCAAACTATGGAAGTTCTCAAGCAGAGGGCTCAAGACGTTTATCACGGGAATGGAACCAGCGTAAGTTTCAACCAAGTACAGATTAAGCTATTGATAAACTATGGAGGTGAGTTTTTAAAACTCAATTTTGCCATTTTTCAGTGGTCGTAACATTTGCTATGCACTGGCACAATTTTTTAACAAAATCGAAATCGAGTATTTACCCGTGTACGAGCCAAACGAGGCCGAGAAACAGGACTCGGCTCTTTTCGCGGATAACGTAAGAAAGGTTATGGCAAAGTGAGTACTTAATTCAAATATCCCATTTTAAACATTAACGTAACCGTTAGCTTAACTACTCAATCATTTTATTTCACCATTTTCCAAAGGGCTTTGAATGTGCCCCTTTCTGACTATCAATTTGAAGACGGGATGCTTCTCTGCACGATGAGAGAAAAACTTGGGGGAAAACTGCGGAGCATTCATAGAGCAAAAAAAGCTCTTGGGTGAGTCTTTGTTTTTAGAGACTTGTAATTAATGTATTTTTTATTAAAACCAAATTATCTAAAATGTTGTATGGATTATTTTTTCAGCTTGAGTGGATCAACAAAAGAGTGTACCTCTATATTTGACCTTGAAGCCACATCTTTACTTTGTTTCGGTACAAACGCAAGTTATAATATGGGATTCTACGATTTCCAAAGGAAATTTTTCCATGTTTCATCTGAGGACACGACAGTTCCTGAAGTTCAAGTTGCTTTTAATTGTTTTAAAAAAGTAATTTGACACATTAACGTAAAGAACTGAAACAAGTTTTTGTGCAAGCAAAGCAGTAAATAACCGATTTTTTATTTAGGAAACAGATCAAGAAGAAAAAGTGGACATACGTCCATACTTGGTTCTAACTTGTATCTTATACGAAGAAAAGAATATGCTGAGTATTCAGGATATTCCAAGGAAAGTATGTCAGGTATGTCGATCATCATGGTTGTTTTTAACCTTGTCAATTTTCATCATTGTGGTTTGCGTTATTGTGCAATTGTAATTATTTCATTAGATGTATGGACTAAAGGACAGCGAAATCACAACTGTAGAAATGAAACGATTGCTGGAAGAATTATTCGAGCTTTCCCCTGACGCCGAAGGCGGAAAAAGTACTAGCAGCGCCAGCATGAATGTTCAACTGACAAACGAAACTGGTGAAGATTTAATTCAACATAATAAAATTAAACGATTAGTAAATTAAGTTCTAATCGTTTCTAATCATTTCTAATCGTACCGTAATCTAACTCATCTAATCTTGTGTATAGATCAACGAATATCCCGAATCCTCGATTTTGCCAAACTTTTCGCTGACGAGATAACAGAGCGCTTACCAAAAACTTACCCGAGCAGAGAAGAGAGAGACAAAAAATCGATGCCATCATCCTCCTCTCTTGAGAAACTCAAGTACGAATAATCAAGGAAAATTAAGGATTAAATACAAGGATTACCTTGTATTAATACTATCTAAACTATGTAACTAATTTGTTTATTTAACTACTCATTCATCATCCCGTCTAAAATTTGAGTCATAAGATAAAAAGTCAAAAAAAAAATCCCATTTGTGTTTATCATTATTATTACATATTATTATACTCCACTTAAAAGTTTAACAGTTTTCCAGAGAGCAAAGGTTGTAATACAAAATAAGAAAACGTTCATAATTATTCTTCTTATTGTAGTTATATATTTGACATTAGTTAGCAGTAAGGAATAAAATGTATTTTTAAGACCCTTTTCTCTCAGGGCCAAGTGATATATAATTCGTTACCTTACTTATTATGAAACGCAAAGAAAGTATGGACGTTTGCTGCTACTACAGTTAAATTTTAATTGTTATTATTGGTATATAAATTGAGAAGAAAAAAACAAAGTATTCTTAATAATAGGTATTTGTATAATTAGATTAGAACGTAATAATAATAAGCGATGAAAAGCATGTATTTTTAGCTTTATTACCTACCTTACCTACTAGTTCATTACCGTTTCCAGTATATTTTAGAACAATAATATTATTTACAAGTCAGAGAATGTAATTTAATTAAGATTAGTTATTATTAAGATATGATGGTGTACCGTTGCAACACTACTACAGTTTAATCCAAGTCCGATTTTGATCGCTGTTTGAATAACGTTCTGAATCTCAATGTGTCGTAATCATAATAATTAAGTGTATAGTGATTACCAAGTCTCCAGATTAGCAATGTTTTATCACTACATTTGTCTGATTGGTAATATATTTCATGATCATAAACAGAAGGATAATAATTAAGTTTAAAAAATTATGTAACGTTTTGTCGTATTCGTTCTTAAAATAAATGCATATAAAATCCGTAATATATTCAATCAATCATAGTCTTATAAACTTGTTTATTTACGATTAAAATGTGTTTGAATTCGGAGATATTATACAAAACATTATATTATACATTATATCAAAAACTAATCAGGGCGTAAGACTTGAAACACATTTTAGAACTTTTTTTAAGCAGTACATATTGTCTTTCGGCTTGTAGCAGTCAGGTAAAAAACTTGGAAAAACTTTAATACGAAAATGTAATTTACAATGTCAAATATTTTTTATTTTATTTTTTAAAGAATAAAACACCCCCCGACACCCACACCGGTTTCGCAACATTATCATTATTAGAGTACTCACGTGCTTTAAACGAGAATTGATTGAGAATTCATGATAANAGAGTACTCACGTGCTTTAAACGAGAATTGATTGAGAATTCATGATAAACTGTACAAGGAATTAATTCCGGTTTTAAATCTAATGTTCTTTCATAATCATCAAAATTCAACTAGTAACTCATAATAACTGATTTTGTAGAAAAATTAACAAATTAAAGTGAAGATTTTCTTTCCATAATAAAAATGCATAAAAATTGAGTTAAAAAATGACTGCAACATTCATTAAGCAAACGGCATAGATGGTTAAAGGCTAAAGGTCTAGTTTTTCCCAGCAACTTTTTTAATGATTGCTAGTATTGCTGCTATTAGGACTAAACGGTCTGTTCACTTTTCTTTCACTTGGCAGTGCTGAAAAAGCGGGACTGTGTGGTACAGTTAACGCCTTGCCTGATGACTTCAACTGGAACGGCTTGGGAGCTTTGAAAGGCTGTGCTTTGTGAACAAGTTGGCGCCTTCTTTCCAAATACCTCTTGTTTTTGCTGCTCTTCTAATACATCTTGCTCCTTGCAGGAAGGAAGATCAGTTTTGTACATAAAATTTATTTAATAAAATTTTCCACCTAAGACGCATATCTATCAAATTGCCTACCTACAATAGTTAGCTAAAAATAAAATGTGTTTTACTTTTTAATCTCTCTACAACTGTATCACATACCTCACGTTTCCTTTCTTCTTCTTCTCGCTCCTTTTCTCTCAGCTGCTCGTCAAACTGCTCTCGTTCGATTGCTCTTTTCTCTGTGGCCAAATGAAATTCAAGTGGACCTTCAATGATTCGCGTGGGTCGTTCAGGTTCAAAGGGGGGTTTGTGTACAACGTCAGCCGGTTGAGCATGGAACTGTGCTAATTCCCTCAGGCGTTGTTCCTCCTCTTCTAGTTTCTTTTTAAGTGCTTCCTGATATTGTGCACCACGTTCGTCAGACTTCAATCGGAAGGGCTCCACGTGAGTAACCTCAACAGGTTTCTTTTTTGGAAGTTTTGCAGAGGAAAATTTTGGGACTGGGTTGGCGTGAAACTCACGATTTTTTTTACTTTCGTCCAGTTTCTGCTTCATTTTTTCTTCTTTTTTTCGGATAATTTCCTTCTGTCGCGCGTCAAAGCTAGAACTGAATGGTTGTGCGATAGTTGTTTTGTGGTGTTCTTCAGCATGATGATGAATGGTGACGGCACGACCAGAAGATGACGTTGCTGTTGGGAGACGACTGGGCTTTTTTTGATGATGAGTAACACTAGCTTTTACCGTTTTTGGCTCAGGAGATTTCTGAAACCATTTATAAAAAATAATACATAATTAGCACGATAAAGGGTTATTTGTCTTAGGTTGATCTATGGATACATATGTGTTCATAAAAATGTCAATTACTGTTTGAGCTCGTTTTTGATGGCGTTCCTTAAGACGATCATCTGACGCAAAGTGGGGTGAAATTGGCATTGTTACTTTGACTTGTGGCCTTGACTTGAGTAAAGGAGCATTATCATGTCCTTTGGAAGAAGGAGCTGGGCGAGCCCTGAATTTAAAGTCGGCGGTTTCTTCATCCTTTGGCTAGACAATACATATTGAACGGATTAGTCGTTAAGAATTATTCAACCCAACTACATGTTATTATAGATGGATAGAAAAATGAATTAATAACATACCACACTTCTAGCCCGCTGACCACAACTAAGATTAAATGGCCTCGGAACCGTTGGCTTTAACTCCACCTTCTTTGGAAGTACAGGACCTCCATTTTTACGAAAACTAGATTCCTTTCTCTCAGAAAATGAGTCAGCTCTTGATCTACCAGTACTGGTTGTAGTAGCATTGGCGTAGTCGGGAGAGCGCGCTGGGGATGGAGCACCACGTTTTCGGGAGTCGCAAGAAGTGGCCCCTAAATTTTGAATAAAATCAAGTGGTTTGATTAAAATGGGAAATAAAAGTGAGATACTGTTTAAGTTACAAAAAGAAAAAAGCGTTGCTTACTTTTCTCAGGTACCAGTCGACCTCTTGGAAGCGAACGAAATCTGTCTGGTGTATTTTTTTGGTATTTGATCATTGCCTCAGCCATTGAAACATAATGGTTTGCTTTGATTGGCTGGCGACTCTTCGGAGCAGCCAGTCGTTCAGCAACTCTTGGCTTGGCATTGTCATATAGAAAATGCTTGGCGGAAGTCTTTGATAAGCCAGACTCATCTTTTCGATTCCCTTGAATTTGCTGACTAATCGTTGATCTGACATTGTCATGTTGAAAATGATTAGCAGAAATATTGGAAACACATGTATCCTCATTGCTATTTCCAGGACCTTGTTCACCTGAACTTGACGCGGTACTGTACGGTTGGAAATTATGATAGGTGGGAATGCTGGAAGCACCGGAGTCATCATGGCTGTTTCCATAAACTTCTTCATTAATACTTAGTCCGAAATTGCCAAGTCGGTTATCACTGGTGGGAATGCTTGAAGCAACAGAGTCATCATGGCTATTCCCAAGACCTTCCTCACCATTCCTTGGCCCAACACTGTCATGTTGGAAATGATTAGATGAAATGCTTAAAGCACTAGTCTCATCATTGTTATTCCAATAAACTTGTTCGCCAACTTTGTGTGCAACAATAATGGAACAACGTGGACCTTCTTCATTATCATTACTGTCCCCTAGATTCAGTTCAGCATCCAAACGTTTCAAAATTTTGTGAATTGGCGAATGCAACTCCATTCGACCGGCAGTTCCATAACCATTTTCGCCATCGTCATCACTTGAGTCATCACTATTGGAAGCATATTCATCAAGCAGTTTTCTTACATTGTTTGAAGTATCTCCAATCACTGTGACATCAGTATCCCCGTTGTAAGAAGAGTTGCTAATATCGAGGACCTCCCCTTGCATAATAGTCGAAGCAGCTGCTCCAACCGAGGACAGGCCAAGAAATGCTAACTTGTCCTCCCCAAATGTGTTAAATGTTGATTCCGACATTGCGTTGGCATCATTCTCATTTTCAGCTGAAACATAATAGGTAGAAGACAATTGCTTGTTTGATGAATAAGAAACATGGTGATCATTCTGGACTTCTTCTTCGTCACTTAAAACAATAGAGAGCTGATCCAAACGCGACATCAATGACTGAGCCGCTCCTGATGTGCTACTTGACTTTTTTGTGGTTCCAGGAGATAAATAAACTGGAGTTGTGGAATTCGAGTCTACATTAAGCAAGGAAACAGCAAGCAAAAATGGGAAAATAATATAACATAATACAGAAAATATGAATATTGATATTCTGAAATTCTGAATTCTGTCATGTAATTGGGTAATCAATAAAATTAACATACCGTCAAAGTTTTGAACTTGATCGTTTAAGACAACGTGTTGACCTTTTTCTTGGGAACCGGAATTAATCAGATCTGATTTCCCCATTTTGATCAATGAACCATGATGTTTTGACGGTAAGGAAGTCGGTGTTCGGTTTTCTTTATCTTCACTACCACTACCTGCAGTTGGAGTGTAAAATGATGCTTGTGAAGATAAGCCGGATGATCCTCCGAGTGGAGTACCGTAAATAGAATTAAGCGACTTTTTATTGTTCGCACTGTTTGGTTGAGATAAGGCAACGGTTGACGTTGGGCTGGCATAATACTCAATTTTCACGTCTTCCAAGCCGGCAGCAATTGCTGCCTTATTAGCTTCATTAGAGTAATGCTTATTTTCAACATCACTCCCTTCGTACAGCAGGTGGACTGTAGGAGAAATTGTGTTGATGTCCAGTGGAATCATAAAGTCGTCTTCTTCCCGATGGGTTTCTGTAAAAAAAAGTAACAGCATTGCAAATTAATAATAATTATTACAAAATACAAATGTCCTATGTCCTGATACTTATCAAAGGTCAAGCCGTAGGATTCTATTATTAGAGCTCACTAAACTTACCAAAGAATTTATCTGCATCAGGATCATCCTGTGACGCCAAATCACTGAAGTCAACAAACTGTGGCGCATTAATAAAATCGTAGTGATCAATTTGCTGCTGATTATCAGCCATTTTAAGCTTGAAGTCTCACTCCCAAGTTCTCTCGACTAACTGATACGATACTTGATGTCACCTAATGTAAAATTTAAAAAATGGGATTTTAGCATAGACAACAAGATGCCTTTACCAACCAGTGAACTCAGTGAACTGTCGTCTACTACACAAAAAACTCAAATGACACAAGTGACATTGACATGGTCCACATTTAACTATAAACAAATGTTTACCTCAACTCAACCTCAATGACTTACTATTACTTACTACTACTTCCTTTCCGACATCAGCATTCCTGAACATTCACGAAAAAGCACTGATTGAGCAACTAAATATTTTTCAGAAACTTGTCACTATATCTGGAGTCGTATTTAGAACTTTTAATCGAAGTTTAACAATAACAATAGGATAATATGTATGATCTGATGATTTATTCGATTATAAGGAGGACAACAATGAACTTGAAAATATGGACAAGTTGTGATTGTGAGAGAGGAGACTTTAGTATCGGTTGATGAGCAAGAAATACGATAAGAAAAAGATGAGAAAAATAGTCCAACGGACATTAAATGCAACGAAGGAGGAGAGAGTGTAAAAAGCATACATATAGCAGGTGATGGTGATGGAAATGAAAAAGTGGAGTTTTCCGTTGTGTTGTGTGCAAGTAATCCAAATTCAGCTAGACAAAGACTTTCGCTCTGCTTCTGACCCTCTTTGTTAAGGGGCCGTTCATGATTCGTGTCAAGAGTCAAGAATAACAGAGTTAAACTCGACAGTTTAAAAGGAACTAAGTAAAGTACACGAAATTTCATGTAATATCTGATTTTGAAATTTTAACAATATTACATAAAAAGGGAAATGTTTGTGTATATCGTAATGTATGAATAACCCTTAACAGTTGTCTTTGTTTGTTACAGAAAGTACCAATTTCAGCCAATCCAATCACAGTTGAATATATGGATAGTTTATATAGATGATAGTGAATCTTACACAAGATCTTTGGGTTTTGGGTTGGATGGATGGG
This sequence comes from Sinhomidia bicolor, assembly GCA_027743785.1. Classification (NCBI taxonomy): domain Eukaryota; kingdom Metazoa; phylum Arthropoda; class Collembola; order Entomobryomorpha; family Entomobryidae; genus Sinhomidia; species Sinhomidia bicolor. The sequence continues at coordinate 16,881 of JAHZMT010002229.1, forward strand.
ATTGGGAATTGGGATGGTCCTTTCCTTTCCCATTATAGGGCTGTGGCTGTGACATAAATAGTAGTATTTTTAAATACGCGGAGAAAATGTTGTCTTCGATCGATAATGTTGATCGATAACCTTCAACTTCTTCAATTGAATCTGGCTGAAATATTGGGGGTCCGGTCCGGTTAATTGGCACAAAGGAAAACTGGCACATGAAAAACTGACACATAGGAAAACTGGCACTGAAAAACTGACACAGGAAAACTGGCACATTTTGCCAAATCGACATGCAACATATTAAAGACTCCTTCTAGCATTGCCTTATGCAAGTGTTTCACTTTCACCGATTTCAAAAGTTTACACCAACTATGAAGAGTTTACACCGAAAACAAAAAGGTTTACATCGAAAACACAAGAGTTAACACCAAAAATGGGACAAAATCAAGCAAGGGATAGTTGCCTCCGAGAAAACATTCGCATTCCGATCCCGTTTATAAACATACAATCAGATCTACATTCACAGCAATCAGGTCCTGGTTGACAGACTCACACAACAAAATTCCAGTTTACCTTTCTTCGTGAGGTTTCCTAAACCTCAGATAATATCTTACTAATTTTATTATCCAATGTTGCCGGATCTTTATTGGAATTTGCATAAGCGCCCCGAAGTCCCCTTAGTGGAGCCTGACCAAGAATTGGATTATGGAGACATATGATGAAAATCGTACTTTTAAATTACCTATGCCATTAGAAAGTAAAATGATATACATGATAAAGAAAAGAATTTTGAAAGATTTAATTCAAGAATTATTTCTAAAAATTCAAAATAGTATTTTAATCATAATTTTAGCACATTATTGAAGTGGTGCATCGATTTTGATAATTTTCATGATATTTAGTATAAATAATAAAAAATACGTGCTATGTAACTTTTCTTTCTGATAAAACTGTTTTTTGATAAACTCGAAATAAATATACCTAGTACCATTCGAATTATTTTACCATCCTGTACCAACCTAGTACAGAGTTTGTCATCGACAGTTATATTTGCAGATAACCTTTATTTTATTTGATAGTTAATACACAAAATATAAACACATTTAG
>JAHZMT010002230.1:0-13849 GCA_027743785.1 Sinhomidia bicolor
AATATTCTTATCATCTTTTATGTACACTAGTTTGTTGTATGCAACGCTTAGAATGCAAGCGTAATATATGTTATGTGGCTAAATGCTATTTGATAAGTAATCCCTCTTCTGTATGTATTAAAAGTAAGCACACAGAGTGCAAATATGTACTACAATCTGCAAGCATGCAGAACATAAGATTAAACATTCTTGTATTATTAGCAGCAGCACTACTGACTTTTTGTATTTTTATTATTGCAAATGCAAAAAAAGCAACACAGGAAGGAAGAATGACAGAGAAAGAAGCTATAAAGATTCTTTTGTTGTTGGTTGTTGTTGCTGCTGCTGCTGTTACTGCTGGGGGTGGTGGTGATGATGGTAGAGGTGTTCTTCCATGCAACAAACTGGAAAGTATGTGGAAAAAATTGTACTCTGATGACTTGTTTTCCTGTTGTCATTGCTGAAAAGCTTGCATAATAATGCAAAGCGGAAGGGATTGGATTAAAAATGGAGAAAAAATATATTTCTTTTTAAATTAAACTTTTTTAAAAATGGGTAGTCGCACTTTAATATCTTGTCATTCATGGTGATAATATTTTGCGATCACGTTATACTTTTGCGATTATGACTTGATATTATGTGCTGTGCTATTAAAACCAACTGTTAAAAAATATTATCACCAGGCATTATCCAGATTATATGATCTTTATCTAGTGCACAGGCCACCACCCCCACATTATTCTTAATGTAATTTAAGTGCATTTCTGTCTAATTCTGTGGCCCCAAAATCACAATTTACAAAGACTTTTCTCATCCTTCTTTTCATCCTCGGGACAATAAAAACAATAATAGCAGGCTTGAAAACAATAAACTGTGGAAGTAGCGACAACCATTTTACAAATTTCATATTTCTATAACGTGTTTGTATGCCTTTTTTAAAGCAGGATATTACATGCATAGTTCATATTATGGCAAATATGAGTTGGTTTAATAACTTTTTTATGAGGATACAGACGGACGGACACGTGGCATGATGCTAAGTGCAATAATATGTAAGTGCTTGAATGCTTTCACTGTGTGTAATAACGATTATGGTTGCAATTGGCAGAATGTCACCACAGTTATACGGACATTAGTTGCCCAGAGTGCAGGAAAAAAACTGTTCTAATGGCAGCAATAATACAGTAGTAGTACTATTGTCAATGAAATAATCATCATTTTTTTGGTTGCTCTATAGTCATGTGTTTATGCCAACGCTGATGATGAAACGATGATAACCCATTTCGGTCAACTCTTTAAAAAAATCATCTAATAGCTTTCATTTTAAATCTTTTAAACAATATTTTTTTACTATTTCTAGCCAAATATTAAAACAAAATGGTTTATATGCTTTCTCATCTACTAGAAATGCTACCTTTTTGTGTTAAAGCGCTTGAAGAAAAGTGAAGACAAAATTTAAGTGGAGTGTTTATGACACCAAATTATTATCTCTCTCTCTCTCTCTCTCTCTTTGGCACTGAGATGGTCGTCATTATTATGATCACATGACGACGACTACGACGATGATGATGTTGATATCTTTGCGGAAATGATGATGACGATGATGGCAGCGGAATGGAGCCAGATGATGATGATACTTGAAGAAGTATAATATATAGAAAGAGTGAGAGAGAGAATAAGAGAGGAGTTAAGTGGCGAGGAGGCTGACGTTATGAATGCTAGCTGGAGGAGAAAACGAACAAGAGGAGGAGGATGGATGCCCATTTAATGTTTCCATTTCCTTTCTTTCCTTCTTCTTTCTCTGATGATTATGTCTGTGTGATGTGAAGCGATACTATACCACCACCACAGAAACACAAGAATTATAAGAGACTGCTTGTTTGGTTGCGCTTTGTACATAGAAACTATATGCATGTAGCCTATAGGCATTATTTCTAAAGAGTCATTGCCATGCCCTGACACAATGTCATGCTATAGTAGTAGTCAACATCATCATCGCCATCTTCTACAGCGTCGTTATCGTAAGGGTAGGAGAAAGAGTAGGAAAGAATGGCAGACAGACAAAGGAAATGACCTATCATAATCCTTTCTCCATTTACACCAGTCAAATGGCAGAGGAGTGAACACTGTAAAAAAAGAATAAGAAACAGTGTCAAAACACTACTATAGCATTATTATTATTATTGCATTCTGTTTTCGGGGGAGCATCTTTCTAAAAAGTTGAAAATGACTTTGCTGTCTTTTCTCTATACTTACTTGTATTATGATTAGACGGGAAAAAAGCTGACAAGAAAAAATGGGGCAAAGTGAGATAAATTACACAGGCATATATATTTTCAATAGCTTCTGCGTGACTTTTTGTAATAACAAGAAACGTGAGTAATGAGGAAAAGTAAAAATAGTGGCGTTTTCAACAACGTATTTTTTATTTGGTGAAAATGAACTTGGTTCGTGTGTGTGTGGAACGCGAGAAAAAAATGTGGGAACAACAACAACAGCACTGCTAAAGTAATAACAATATTTTTTCCTCTCCAAATATTATATTTTACTGACCTTTTAAATGGCACTCTTGGCAATCATACCGCGTGTTTATTTTTGCTTTGGCTTTGTTTTCTTGTGGCCTACTAATTACTTTATATATATTCTATTATGGCTGTGTACATATGGTAACCATGACATGGATCAAAGTAGGTAGAGTTGGTTGATTAAACCTTGTGATTTGGCAACAAAACGGGCATATCTGGCTTCTTTTTTACAACCGTCCATTAAACTTGCTAATCAGCATTCTCAGCGTTTTTTTTCGTGTACAGTGTTATGTATGTAAAAATAACAATAATAATAACTAGTAGCAAAAAAATGTAAATATGTTTAAGTTTACTACACAAGTAGTAAATACTACTTACTACGTAGAAGTAGTAGTAGTGTGTAGCCAGAAAAAGGGAAAGTGGTGAAATGGAAGTGCTCCATTGCCCACGGGCGTATAATAATAGTACTTAGGCCTGGCTCATGCCTTGCCTTTAAAAAATATCCTCTTGCGAATGTCGTGTGTCGTGAAAATTTATTATGCATAGCGGCAACAGCAAAAAAAACGGTGATGGTGATGACGATGACGACGAGCATGACTTGCTTGTTGTTTGTTTGTGCGTCGTTGTCGTACTTTCGTCTTTTCTTCAAAAAAGCAAATGCATTTCGCATTGATTTTTTTTCTCGTTTCCCTGAGAGGAACATGGAATGGAGCATGTACGATTTTTTGCAGCAGCGGCGTCAGGCGTGCATGCAAAGTTCCGATTTGTTTCTGTAGGCATTGTTGTAAGTATGTAAGTAATGCAGTGCACACAGGGAAAGTTTTTTTTACTTTTTTTTGGGTTTACTTTTTGGGTTGCTTTTTTCTTGCTTTTTTCGTTGAAAATCGCCACCAACAACGTCAGTGTGTACACCGCTCTGTACTTTTTTCCCTTGGATTTTTTTTATTTTCCGGCCACTTAACTTCAAAAAAGAAGCAACTTAACTTTGTTGCTGCTTTTGCTGGCGGTGCAGCTCCAGGCTTGAGAAACAACTTGAAAGAAAATTAAGTTTACGCTCGGTTATTTTCTGTCACTGTGACTGGCTTGCCACGAGAAAAAAAACCAACCAAAAGCAACAATAAATTTTCAAGAGACTAACAACACACCAGAAAAAAAGTTATACCAGACACTTGTGTATCTCTTGGGTATAGTGTAAGTTTCTGTTTGGGTTTGTGTGTGTGGTTTAAGTTTTGGGGTGTATATTTTTGGATGGGACAAGTGAAGGACCTTCTGGTTTTTTTGTTGCAAAATATAAGATTATCCTGTGAGGTTGTTTCCCTTTGCGGAATTAGCCTCTTGACTTGATACGCAATAATTGCATCAGTAGTCATTAAAAGTGGACAAGTTTAGAAATATATGGGATACGGCGGGTTTATAGGTCTACACACTGCAAGCTTCACTGGTAACTAAATTAATGGCAGAAGCATCGATAAAAAGCAGCAAGGAGATATTTCTTGTATAGCAGCCTATATAACTGATTTTCCCTCATTTTAAATTTTATTTTCGAGAAAGAAAATGCGCTCTCCCCCGTTGTGACCTATTAAATGATGATATGCTTCCAGTTTTAAAGGGACAACCTAAATTCTATTAAGATAGTCTCGTTTTTTTTCTCTCTCTCCCTTTCCCTGAAAATTGCCAGAGGCTTCTTTGTTGGAAAAGTAGCAGGATCATAATAATGTCCACGGAACACTCAAAAATAGCATTGCACGCATTACATTATTATTATCTTTTGCCCTCCTCCATTTTTTCTCTTTCAAAAGGGAGAAAGTGAAACGAAGAAAAACGAATCTCAGCAGGAACGCGATTATGAAAGAAACCTGTGTTGCTCCCTTTTTTCTAACGGTTTTCATCCTCACCAGCAGCATAAAAGATAAAAAATGCCAATGAAGAAACCGGTCATGCTTTATATTTTTATATGGGAAACAATCTGGGTAAAAGCGGGAGATAAATCATTTTTCCCCTGTTTGAAAGATGGTGGCGGTGGTGGTGGTGGTAATAATGCCGGTGATATATACCACTTGAAAAAACATAAATGTATGTAGGCGCAGAAAAGAGTAATATTCCGGCACTGAAGGACCAAAAATTGTATAGAGAGAAACCAGTTGGTGAGTAAAGAAGAAAATTGCATGGTCGTCTTTATTCTCTCTCAAGAAAATGTGCAGCGTCAACAGACAGCCAAGCAAGGGAAGAGGTAGGAGGTATTTTATGGGTTCATATAAATATTGTACCTTTAGTCGACACTCGATGTCCTGTGGTCTGTAGTGGGAATAATGCAAGGCAGCAGCACTGGTGTGTGTGTGCAGCACTACATGATAAGATCTACTAACTGCAGGAGGAATCTTGTGAAATATACTTATTGCTCTTACATATAGTACACCCACTTGGCTTTCTGTAGGGACCCCAGGAAAATAATAGGTTGAGAATGTAAGGAGAAAGCTAAAAAAAACTTGCATAATACATTGTTTCCCTAGTCGTTTTTTTGCAAATTTATTAACGTCGTACTACAAAAAAAATACTCCATGTACTATTGGTTAAGTAAGGTGACAATTTATTTGATTATGTAAATAGGCAGTTGGAAGGAAAAAAAACTATAGAGGGTAGAGAATAGCGTGTTATAATAACTTTTGCAGAAAGAAAATTGAATTTTTGAATTATTCATATGATTTGAGTAGAACGTTAGTTGAATCAGAAAATAATATAGTAATACATAAATAGGGGCAAAAAGTACAAACTTTGCCCACCCTACGAACACCCTGTATTCCCACATAANTTACAGAAAGAAAATTGAATTTTTGAATTATTCATATGATTTGAGTAGAACGTTAGTTGAATCAGAAAATAATATAGTAATACATAAATAGGGGCAAAAAGTACAACCTTTGCCCACCCTACGAACACCCTGTATTCCCACATAACATAATAATTTTTCCCACACAGCTCTTAATTAAACAAGCATTTTTAATGAACCGATTCAGCAAATTTTTCAGTACTTACATGTTAATTATAAAAGTATATATAAATGAACAAAGTTTTTGCCTTTTACTACTAATGAACATCCATTCATCAAAAGTTTCTATAAAAACCATTCATGCAGTTACCTCTAGTCATGCTATTTTTTCCTTCTGTACAAACACACACGCGTTTACTGGAACCTGAAAAGGTGGCAGCAGATCTTTCAAAAAAATGCTGTTTGTAAACCTTGAGGAAATGACGAAGAAACGCAGACAAAGAAAAAAAATCCATGATAAAAAGCGAGTAAATTGCAAGCTGGTTTATCTGATGATGATGACGATGATGAATGATGGTTAATCTGATATACTTGCAAAAGAAAAAAAATAAGCCTGTTTATACTTTGAACTTACTTCCTCTTGCTTACATTCACTTACACACACACACACACACAACTTTGTCTGGTCTTGTAATCTAGCAAAAAAATGTGCTTCAAAATAAATAATGCTATAGTCTGCTACTGCTGCTTCTTTACTTGCCTTGCCGGGTCTTCATCTTTTTTTTTTCTTTCAGTCTATTATATCTACTAGCTTATATATCGTCTGCTGGTAAATCTAGAGACGGAAAAAAATAGATGAATGAGGAGAAACGCCGAAGAGACGAAATGAATGAGAAAAGTTATGAAAGAAGAAAGAGGAAAAAAGAATTAAAGGGAAAAAATATGTATAGTAGCATGGAATGTATACACGGTTTATTTAATACAGATTGGATAAGAAGCAATTGAACGGATCCAAAATAAAAAAGTATCTCGTTCTGGCTTACTTGATGGAAACTATAGTTTTTTTTCACTGAGAGATTATATGTATTGCATATATATATTATGCGAGTTATATAATATCATGTTATTACTGTTATGTATTATTATTACTATGTAGCATAATATTATGGCACCATGATTATCATTCTGATAATATGTATGTATATCAGCGACACTTTACAAATGAACGGCAGCAGAGAAAATTTGTAACTGAGCAAATTTTCTTTGCAGACTTTTTGGTGGCAGTAGAAGTAGTCGTAGTGATGGTGGCTGGTTGTGTTACTTTATAGATGCTGCTGTTGGAAAGAGGCAGGCATGATTGATATATTATGGCGAGAGTCTAGACAGGATGTTCTTTATGAATATTATACACCAGTTTGCATGCATACATGCATGCTTGCAAAAGAAAATTGGAATGCGAAATGATTTTCTTATTTTTTTAGATTGGATGCTGTTATGCATTCTCATTAAAAATGATGCGGAAGATAGAAGCAAAATCTACTATCTCTTTTTTTTAAAAAAAGTATAAAAAAGAAAAAGGAGAATTCAAATTATTAAATAATATGCTCATATCATGCGAGAATTGTAGTATGAATATTTTAAAAAGAAAAAAAATGTGTTTCCAAAACTTTTTAGAGAAAAATTTAGTTTCATGCATATTTTTTTCAAAAAAAAAAATCAGAAAAAAAACCGGTAACATTCCTTAAATTTTCACGCCCGTATTGTGATGTAGTGCAGAAAGAAATACTTGCTTTGCTTTTATTTTTGCAAATTTTTTGTACTTTTCCCCCATTTTGAAAGCAGTTTTTGTTTTTTTTTTGCAAATTCCAATGAATATTTTATCGCCACTTCCGCTCTCTCTGTATATATATATGAATGCTCTGCTGACCCATTCATTCACCGACCCACTTACACACTATACACCATCATCGAAATATATCGTTTGTTTTTTTTACCGGACGGTCTGACTGGGACAACATCGAAAACGTTACGCATTCGGGGCAGCAACACAAACACACAACAAGTCTATTATATTCCACTGGAGTCCTGGGATTCCAAAACTAGTCATACACCCATTTTGGTCTAAAAAGAAAAATGTACATGGAGCCTTTTCCCCTCATTCCTATTCATTGAGCCATGCATACCAAACGAAACCACAAAAATAACCACTTCATTTCATTCATTCTAAAAATTATGTATCCAATGTTCAGTTTCTCTGTCTCTCTCTCACTTATAACTGATATTTCTTATGCCTAAAATTTTTCTTCACTTCCGCCATTGCCACAACCAATCTTACTCTCTCCCACACCATGTAAATCTCAACTTTAACGTGTATATTTACACAGAGACTTGAAATCTGATATCCTGCTAAAGAAAATCCATCCATCCATCCACACATACATGTATACATACATGCAAGCGCATCTAGCCTAACAGCTAGTCATTGTTGCATGCATAATAAAAAGGAATTTTATCTGTTTTGGCTTCACTGGCTTGCCCATTCATGCATCCTCTCTTTCAGTCTTTCTCTCTATCACACTATAATTTTTTTCTCTCTCCCTTTTCCTCTGCTCGCTCCCTTTTCCTTGTCAATTTATATAACACTTCCATCTTCTTCTCCACAGATAATCGACTCCCGGCGAGCAACTCAATAATAATCCATTACGATCAGATCATCATGTTCATTGTGGGAGGGATATTACTCACTACACAGTAGTAGCAGTAGTAGACTACGACTGTGCTCAGAAGTCGATCAGAGAAAAAATTGCATTTCTTTCTATTACAATATGTAGCTTTATATTATACGCTACGTACATATTTTTCTGGGGCAATCTTTGAAAATGACTCTGTCTTCCTTTACAACAGGAAATTGCATACACATTTGAATATCGTCCTTTTTTCCTTTTTCTCTCTCGTCATATACATCTTCCTCCTACTCTATTGGTGTGGCTATCAAAATTACTTTTTTCTCTACTTTTTCGTTTTCCTTCTTTTCTTCCATAAAATGCGTCTCAAATTACCCTTGCCGTAATAGCAGTAATGATAGCAGGTGATGATGATGATGATGTTGATAGCCACCTCTCTAGAATTTATAAAGAATTCCAAGCAAAAGACCAAGCCAACAAGCTACAAAGCTAGCTATTTCTCTTCTTCTAAGCCAGTAGCAGTGTGTCGGTGTGGCTGTAAGGTCGGTCGAGTTGAGATAATAATAGGCTTGCCTTTCACTTTCACATTTTCAACACGTTCACTTCTCGTCTTGTTCTTCCTTTCCGGAAAACCGCATACCAAACCATAGAGCTCCCATTGAAATCCCGTTTTCTTTCACAGAATGCTTTTGGCTTACTTTAACTTGAGGTAGGTTTTTTGGCGGTATAATAATAATAATAATATGAGATGCTGATGATGATGACGGTGTGTGGTCGTGGTGCAGTGGTAGTAGTGTGGTGTGGAATAAAAATCAAATAATAATAATAATGTGAAAGCTGTTGAATTGGAATGGCACACACATACACACACACACATGGATGCATGGAAAAGTACTAAAAACTTGGCTGGTTTGACATGGCACTCCAACAAAAGGAAAAAGTTTGCTCTCTCAAGTGCCTACCACATTAATATTATCATTTCCATTCAAATGGATTATTTAAATAGCCTCTGAGTATGTGTGTGTTTGTATGTGTCGGGCAGGCGGGTAGAGAGACGGAGAGGAACAAAGCGCTCACTTTATTTTGTATACACAAGCGGCAAAAGCGTCCACCAGAGTCCACCTTCTTTTGAGTGGACAAAATTGCGGCCAAAAATATAGCATTATTTTCTGTAACAACGCTTGTCCACTTCATCAGAAGAGTTCAATGGTTATAGTAAAAAGTTGTACAGCGTGTTTGTACTCTGCATACATTATCGTCATTATCATCATCTGCCATTGCGCTGCTGCCTGAAGCCATTTCAATTTCCCATTTTGCAAACAAAACCCGTTATTATTACTGCCATCATTTGTCATATACTATCGAAGGCAGTCGGTCTAAATAATAGTCTATTGCACTCTGGCGCTGATGACGGTGACGACGACGACGACGATGATGATACTGATAGCTGACTCTACTAAACTAATATTGATTTTTTTGCGGAAACGGGCAATTTACAAACAAAAACACAAAATGTAAAAATCGATTTGTTTTCCTCCACTAACTCATCGTCATGTCATTAAACTCTATTTTATACATATATATTTTTTTTTACATATATAACATGGTTTACTTTCTCTAGAAAAAACTTGTAAAAAATAATTTTGTAAATTTTCTCTTGTAAAAAATTTCTATTGTAAAAATTAACAAACTTTTATACATATCTGTTTTTCTTATAAATCTACAGGTACCTCACCGGGAGCAGCACAGCCGAAAATAAGAAAAGGAAATCCCCAGTCATTGGACTGTTGCATAATTTTACTTTAAGGATATACGTATTTATATATCTACCTACTGACCTACCTTTTCCTGTCTGCTACTGTTTGCCTAGTACAAAAAAAAACAAAAGAAAAGTCGGAGAAACGACAACGACAACAACCCACTCTTAAAAAAGTAAAAGTTGAGTGACTGAGTGAGTGACTATATACCTGCACACTCGAGAGACAAAAGCAAAGAAACGTCTTTTCTTATTTAAAGGAAAGGACTATCACAATGAGTGGATTATAAAAAAAGAATAAAAAGTGTGAAAACTCTCAAAGGAATAATTTCCGCCTACACGGCTAAAAATAGCAGATTGTTATCCCGGAGCAGTAGCGGTAGGAACAACAATAACAACAGCAACAAAAGAACAAGAAAAGTAGCCCACGAGCAAATTTTTTTTTACTTGGATATACTTTTTATTTATTTATTTAAAATTATTCTCACCTGGCTTGTTTTTATGCCGTTATGGGTAGCCATGATCAGCATCAACAGCAGAAGAAGCATCAGCAAGCTGATGCTGACAATTGGAATAATGTCTCCGTAGAGACACGACATTATTTCTATGATGAACTATTATACTATTCTGTGCAGTAGCATAGCCAAGTTTTCCAGTGAAAATAGTGATTTGAGTAGTAGTGAAACTAGTGAGGAGAGCGTATTTGTAACCCCATTTTAAAAGAGAAAATGGCGTCGGCGGTGGCATCTTCGCCATTCGCCATTACCAACCTTGTCGCGGTATATGTTCTGCTGCTGGTGACCATTGTCAGTCTGGTTGCCTGTAACCCTTCCACCTTCCCCGAAGCTAATTATCAAAATGATGACGGAGAAGAGGTGGTGGTGGTTGTGGAGGAGGAGGCGCAGCTACAAAATCGTGTCACCAGAGCCATCATCAACTTTTGCCCACGACGGTGTACCTGTACGGATGAGTCACTCTCTTCGTCGTCGTCATTATTTTCCTCGTCGCTGTTGTCGTTACCTTCTTCATCATCTGAAAGACAAATTGTGTCGTTGTCCTCCTCCTCCTCCTCATTACCTTCGGTGCTCTGTTCCAGACAGAATTTGACCAGTGTGCCGGACGGGATTCCAGGAAATACAAAAAAATTGTAAGTATATCTATCTATATAAATTTTCTGCCTTCTTTATTTCAAAACAAGATGTTAGGTTTAAAAGGTTTTTTGTCTTCTTTTTTTTCTCTCGCTCTCGTGAGGTGGATAAAAAGCGCTTCTAAAGAGCTCTTATGTTGAGAGGAGTAAGAGAGAGAGAGAGAGAGAAAGGAAGAAAAAAGAGCAAAAAGATGGGGTTGAGTTATTTCCTTCCTGAGTTTGATGATGATGATAGGAAAGCATGAGAGGAGATGAAGAGGAGAAAAAAAGAAAAAGGCAAAAGTGTATAATATGAAGTGGGATAAAGGAGAAGTGATGATGATGAAAATGATGGCGGTGGTATAGTGGTGGTGGTGGCGGCGGTGTTTTCTCGGGAGTGCAGTGAATGGGATGAGGAGATGAGATAATAATGACAAGCATGCCACCCTACTCCGTTTTTTCTGTTGTTTTGTGTGTATGGCAGCATGGTGGTGGTGGTGCTCTCCTGGTATGGTGCTGACGTAAGAAAAGAAAATAGTTGGAAGCTGGAAGAATCACTATCGCCCTTGTTTTACGGCTATTGACTTTGTTTACTCATCCGCCACACCAAAGTAAAAAAGGGAGAGAGAGAGAGAGCGAGATTCTCTATTTATCTGCTGGTTTAGCTTACTTTAGACGCAGGGATGTTAATTCTTTCTTTAAGACTTGCAGCATTTGCTGAACTGTGACAACAAAGTGTAGTCGGGGAAAACTTTTTGGGTTTGAGGAATTTGCAGGTACGGCTTTTTTGTACACAATTGGAATGAAATGAAAGGATTGCTGGTGCTGCTGTAGCTTCCTGCCTGAACGCAGACACGAAAACAATGAGAGGGGCTATATTATGAAAAAGAGAAAGAAAAGAGAGAATAAATTGTTCTCTGAGAATTTGTAGCTGAATTGTATAGCTCTTTGCTGACTGCACTGCTTGTTGAAATAATGGTCTTGTTTTTGAAGAGATAGCCTTCACCACCGCCACCGTCATCAGAAACATCACTGGTTTAATGGGATCATCTTTGTCTTTCCTTCCTGCCAGCCCATTCATTCATCCAGTCTCCATGGTCCTCTTTTGTCACTCTCATTCAGTCTGTCGGCCACACTTTCTCAGAATATTATTATTATTATGAAGAGAGAAGGAGGAAAAGATGTCATTTTGTTTTGTAATCCGACTGCGTATATATTTTATTTACGAGGATATTTATATATAATATGCATAGCAACTAGAGCCATTTCTGAAGGAATGTTCCGAGTAGCAGTACATGTAACAGGAGAAGCTTTTGCCGTAGTGACATAAATATTCCTTCATTCTTCGTTGGTGTTGTTTGGCAGTTTGTAGAAAATGACAAGCGTTTTGTTTGCATTGCGCTACTTGAGGTTTTACATTGCTTTAGAAATGAGGAGCAGATAATAATAATAATATGCTTGCTTGTTTGTGATTTACTATATTAATAACCTGGAGTATATCAAGCATGCATAATAGAAATTTATCCTTTTTGCAGTGGTGGTAATGTGATCTGTTTTCAAGGAAATTAATTGCATCAGAGATTAAATTTGGGGCATTTATTAAGGATGTGTGTAATTAGTTCTTTAGGGATTTAAGAATAAGAATATAATATTTCAAGTGACATCTGTTAAATTAGAAATTTTTGGAAAAATAAGTGTACCCTATAACCTGTCCTCATTTTTTTAGTCGGGCAGCAATAAAGGCAGTGATGGTCAAAGATATTTTTAATTGTTGAATATATGGATACTATAACATTTTATATTCAGTCGCTAAATTCGAAATGCCGTTTTTGTATACATTTCTGTATTTTTCTGGCCAATTACAAAATGTAGGCAGGTAGAATCACAGTGATGAAATTGTTCATTACGGTGTTTTAGTATTTATCTTGTAAAAAATATAATAAACAATATTGCAACATTAATAGCTACATATCAAAGTACTATTTACAATTCGTTCTTCTTCTTCACATTATAACTTCTCATTATTATCATCATTATAAGTTTGACTTTCTAGCATTACTTTCTGTTCCAAAAATTTCATTATAGCAATGAAGCTACCCCACAAGTAGAGAAATTTTATGCTTCCGTATACCAAACCAGAATGGTAGCAGAGCGTATGTATGTACATATACTTATATAACCGATCACGTTGATAATTACGAGATTTCGTAGTCTTCACTTGAATGGACCTGCTCGCTCACTCTTCTCATGTGACACTGTGCCTTGTTTGTGTACGTGCACGCATATTAATTTTCACTGAAAAATTATCTCTTCGTGCATGCCTGAGCCCTGAGCTCATTCTCAGTTTCACTTGACACGCTCCAGCACAAAAGGCAAGCCGTCACCACGAAAGGAACGACAATGTTGATTACCACTACTACTACGGCAGTAGCACCAGCAGCAATAGTGATGCTGATGATGATGATTATGATGGTGGCACAAAGCCAGCAGCAGCAGGAGCATGCAAACTGCAAGCAAACATCCAACTTTCTTTTTTGGTTCCCACAAGAGAGAAAAATGACACAAAATTATAATGAAGGGAGCATGCAAACACCGTTTTATTTTCCTTGTCTCCCTTCCAAACAAATAAAATGTAAGCCTTCCCCAATGCTTTTATTTATGCCTTGGGACACTCCTGCAAATTCCACCATTTTCCTCTTTTCTTCTTAAAAAATGCAAGTTGGAAGGGAGATGATGATGATGATGGGAATAGCAGGCAGAGAGGGCACAACACAGCCCAGAATTATTTTCCAATTAAGTGGGTGTCACAAAATATTATGGTGGTTTGCTAGCCGCGTCGTCATTACAGCTTATATTATTATTTTCCTAAAAAACATGCTTTAAAAAATTCGTTAATCGATCCCACTGCAAAAAACTCATCTCTTATTTGATAATGACCAAAAGGGGCTGTTCACAATGCACCAGACCAGACATACCATAAAATATCATTTCCAAAACTTTTTTCCCCTTTTT